>JAQBSW010006792.1:0-45671 GCA_029291075.1 Eudiplozoon nipponicum | reverse complement strand
GTCGATTTGTGCAAGCAGAAGAAGAATGTTCAGGAATTGAGTTTGGACTAGAGATGATGCAGGAAATTGATTGGTTGTTCCCTTATTTCACACACTCGCCGTGTTTACCTTTATTATATATTATTTTGCTTTTCAATTTACATATAAACATTTGAACATTTTTAGATACTTGAGAAGAATATAAGAAACGGGTCTTGTATCGGATAAAATTTTATTTTCTTTATGCACATAAAAAGGTTACTATGAATTTATTAAGGTACGCATTCAAAAAGAATTAGAAGGTTCTTTGTCGATGATGTATCTACAAAATCCGAGCAAGTTCCTCTTACGTTTCGTTGGAAATGCCCAAAAGGCCATGAATGACATTTAAATTTGGTCGGTAATTCTTCTCACCCTGAAACGCATTGCATCATGAATCCAATCAATATGATTGTCTGGTGTGTAAGTAGTGAGATTTATACTGCTATCAATAACGTTGCGGTTAGTGCGGTCGCCATCTTTTGTAGTCATTCCCATATATTGGAACCTGGCACAGTCGCCATCTTTTGAAGAGGCTCCTTGATCACTTATTAATGAGAATCCTTTTGATGCCAGATTCTAATTCGCAATATTACTAGAATATGCGTCCGCAACCATCAAAATTTATCCTGTAAATCTCGCACGTATGCCGTCCAGACGTAGTATGTTATATTATTACTATATGCAATAGCACAAATATGTTCACCAAATTTAACATACTGTGGATTGACAGACGAGCAACCTGATTTATTGACAGCAAACAAGAGTCCTTGAGCATTGAGCTTGAACTGGTGGTGATGAACGCCATCGATTGGTTGCTCCCTTATTTCCCACTGACTCATGCTTTCATTTTCCATTTTTGGTTATGCCTTTTCCACACACACATTTATATATATATATATATATATATATATATATATATATATATATATATATATATATATATATATATATATATATATAAGAAATAGAAGTACACTCAGTCACATGTGTTGCCGCCCCACATATTCAAATGAGAGCCCGGACTGCATATAAATGAAAGATTGTGAAGCAGAAGTTTAGTAATCTCGAAATGAATGGCCATTATCCACTTTGTTATTATTGTGTTTGTTCTTCCTAATTAGATATATACTGTGGAATATTGGAAGGAATTAATAAAGTTCAGTGCCAGCTGATAGAAAGAACACTAGCGGAAAATTATTCTATTCCGACCGATGGCATTCTTTTATAAACCGTTTTATACAGTATAAATATATATATTTATATATCTCTCTAATATGCAAAAGTGTAGAAGAGAGCAGGAAATTATATTATTAACTTATGACGCCTGTAAATCAGCCCGGAAAGCCATTCGGTCGACGCAAGGGACATAGCCATCATCCCGTTTCATGTGACCTCGAGTTTGGTCTAACTGCGCTGTAACTTTTTTGTTAAATGTGTAGTGACGGAATGAGAGCAAGCGTTCCAGACGTAAAGAACAAGTTTCGGCTGTTGAAGAACACTTTGGCCACTGGCATCTGGGCAGATAGTGCTCATCAGCCTTGGTTGGCAAACTATCTAGGAGAAGGAAAACTCCGAATACAAACCATCACTAGGAATGGGCTATGATGATTAATAAATATTATTTCTATTATATATTATTATTATTATATATATTATTATTACATATATATATATATATTGATATTTTATATTATTACAATAATATTATTTTTAAACGCTTTTTAATTTCATTTCAATATTCTGCATATTTGAAAGCGATAAATGGGATATTTTGGCCATATTTAATGAGGTATACAATTGAATTATTGATAATGTCTCAGGAGAAATATTACAGATAATGTATGCATGGTATAGTTATTGGTCAAATAAAATTCTCATTAACAAATACAGTAAGGAATTGATCTTACCTTAAATTAACCAATTTATTCTTCGGTGAACAATGGGAAACATTTTTGTAGTTCTTTAATATTCTCATTTTAAGAATAATCACGTTACAAGTAACAGCCGTAAAAGTTATTTCTACACACAATCCAGAAATTGGTTAGTGATAGATTTTCACATGAACTATTTTGTTCAGGCCCTTTATATCTAATAATAAATTCCCTTAATTTGTTAGAAGATTATTTAAAAGAATTATGTCCCACTGGTTACAAAAGGTAGGCGCTAAATTAATGCATTCCTTCATGCTTGCGAAGGGTGTTTTACTAAAGGATGTTTAAAAGGTGAAAAAGTGTTACTTTATAAATGCCGTAATGTGGAACGAGAACACACCTACATAGGGGTGATTATCCGTTCAACAGGAACACTTCTCTTGACGAAATATATTGTTTACATGTGGCGTTGTGCCAGTTCCAAATGATGAGTCGCCATTAAATACAAAATGGGCCATATTTTTATGCCGACTTTGACATGTTATTCTAACCCTTTTTGAACTAATCTGTTACTCGGTACACAACATCTAATACGCAATTGTAAACAAATTAAATCCGCGCAAAGAAGAATATGTAACTCCAAAAGTTTGTAAACTCGCTTAAAATTGAAATTAATTTACTTGACACTTATTATTAAAATTAATATTTTCTCAATTGACTTGTCTCTTTTAGGTATTTGGAAGGACTTGCGCACCAAATCAGTTTTTCCTTAACCAATGGACAAAGATTTCACCATCTGTTAAATTACAAGTTGGGTTTCCCAAAAATGCAATAAATTTTGATCTACACGAAACTGAAACGGTCACAATTAGCACAAGGGGCACACAATGTAAGAATTTAGCCATATATTTTTTAAAAGACCAAAGTGCCCGTTGAGATATTGCTTTTTCACCGTTTTCTGACGTGTTTTTACATTATTTGCACTAAAATGTACAATATCGTCGTCAATATATATTTTCACTATGCTTATTTAGTTGCCGCTTGCTTAAATCGAATTTAAAATTTTGTTTTATATTAGTACAAGTATCAATTGCCGGCACTGTGGCCAATTCGCTGGAAGAGAATGTCAGACTTTCTCGTGCTAATATTATTCTTATTGATCATCTAATTGGTTATCTTTTTGAAGATACAGCTACAACTTTACAACGTGTTGCGCCGTAAGTTTGTCTTAAAATGATTCTTCATTAATTATTAACAGATTTTGTGTATAGAAATGACAAGAAATCCTTTAATAAAGAAAAATAATAGACGTTTAAAAATTAATAGGTGAAATAGAATTTTGCATTTGTTACGCATGCCATGTCCAGGTATGTTGCGTGGAAACACTAGGAAGGATATGTCCGTATAAACTAGGAATTGTATTGTGTAGAAAAGACAATTCATCTAGAAGAACGGTTTCGTCCTTTATGAGAACTCATCACGTACTGGCCAGAATTTGACGCAGACAGGGCTCGAACCTGGACACGCTTGCTTTGGAACCTGGTGCTATGCAAAGTTATACAAAATCCAAAAGTAACTAATGCTTCACTGCCACATAACCATAAGTCGTTCATAATTTTATGCGGAATGTAAAAGAACACTAGGTCGCCCATCCTACAGGGGACAGTTTTTATTCGGAGTTTTCAATCTCTTAGAAATTCTGCCAACCAAGGCTAATGTACAGTGTCTGCCCATATGCAAATGGACAAAGTTACTTTCAGCATCCGAAACTTACCCTTTGCGTGTGGCACGCTTGCTCTCAACCCGTCTAACTCATTTAACACTAAAAGTTACTGCGCAGTTAAACCAAACTGTAGGCTTCACATGAAACAGGATGGTGGATGTGTCCCTTTCGACCCGACAAGGTTCATGCTAGCATTCTCGGAGTGACTAATTTCTGCCAGCCGGTCGTCAGGCCAGGATTTCTATGACAACGGGCCATCTAGTACTCTGGTGGTGGCTCAGTGTTTAGAGCACCAGATTCTGAAGCAGACGTGCGAAGATTCCAGCCCTGTCTGCGGAAAATTTTGGCCAGTACATGATGAGTTCCAAATAAGGACGAAACTGGTCTATTGGATGAATTACTTTTTCCATACTATAAAATTCTTAGTTTACACTGACAAATGTTTGTACTTATCGGGTTAGGTGTTTATATCAAGATCGCAAACTTGATTATAGTAATTGATTTAGACTTCAGCGCTACGCTTTCACTTACGCTAGTCTTGTGTTTATCGCGTATCTGTCGCATCGTTTTTACATCATAAACAAAGACAAAACGTAAACCTTTTGCAGAATTTTTCTCAAACATAAAAAGCAATGGTTTTGATTAAACGGAAAATGTATAGGCGATCTTTCTCATTCTATGTGGTATTGTTGAATCGAATGTAAATAAGAACAAAGCTCAGCCCTTCAATGCCTTGAACATGCATTCTGGATTTTCCCTTCAATTAGTCCTCCACAACTAAGTTAGTGTTGTGGCCAATTTTGAGTCTAAGTTTAACATCGAGCTAAAAAACGTCTTGCTGCCTATCGCAAAAGAAATTTCCAACCTGAAATTCTTAGGAACACCCGTCGGATCGACTTCTGCCGAAAGTCTAAACACACTAGCTTTGTAATACTACTTAATTTACTGCGGCTGACTCCTTGTGGAGGATAAGCCGGCTCCATTTTCATGGAGTTTCTTGGGAATTTGGTTCAAGTGGTGTCCCCTCACCACTCGGCTTTTTGATCGAGGACGCACCTCTAGCCGTTGCACATCCAAGCGCAGTCTGCAAGGCAGCAGTAAGTTGCATGGTTGCCGGTGGCTGTTGAGAGCTCATTCGCCATTCGGAAGTACGGGGTACTGTCCAGGAGTCCATGTAATCCTGTGGCTGTTGAACCCTTTTGTGGCGGGGAACACACGCCGAGTCATGGTGCCGTCGTCGGGCTCATGTGTTATTTTATAGGAGATCCGATTGCCGGTCGACCAATAGTGTAAACAAAGTTGGAATTGCTTGTTTGCAACTCCAATTATCGAACCCATGGTATTGAACTCAAGTATTCTGTCAGTCCTGTGACGTGGAATGTAATCAACTCTAGCAGTCATTTACCTAGAAGTATTAGTGGGTAGATTTATTTGCTTTGTTTTATGGATGCCGTTACCCGCTGAGTGACCAGAATTCACTATCCTATACTTTATAAATTTAGATTTCTTTAAAGTTAGCAAAAATGATTGGCTGGATCATTTTCTGAGATAGCCAATTACGCATCTTGCCTGACAGTCTGCCGTGGAAAATCCAGCAGATGTCTGAAATCACAAAAGATGTAGATCAAAACTCGTGTTGAAAGACGATAGAATTGCCAACAGAATCATGCCGTATCTTGTTCTTACTTAAAATTAGACCATGGATGTACATATTGTTTTGGGAGCCTAACAGAAAAGAAACACTGATGAATTTTAGAACCCACCTTGTGATAGATGTAGATGGCTAGTGTATACGTACATTGATGTTCACATGTTGCTAATAATATTGCCAGCATGTCTGTCTGGACCAAAATTTGATATGCTCTAAAGTTATAATTTGTAATTGTTTTTAATAATACGAGAAGACGCAATTCCTCTATTTGCCCATTTCCCCCAGTCGTGCGATTATTAATAAATACGGAATTTAACCTCCTATGTTTTTACTTAGTAAAACGTATAAATTTATATACTTACGCTTAAACAGAAATTTCCCTTTTAATTAAACCTTAAATGAATAGATAAATTTGACTAAATAGTTAATCTTTGGAAACTAAATTCCGTTTTAATGAGAAGCACGCTTAAAATTATCATTGGAATGTAAAATTTGGATAAATTATTTTTGTGAGTATATATTTATTCCTAAAATTCTAAAATGTTCCTATTTTAGTTGTGAAAAAAGCTAACAAAACACATAATTGTCGCTGCCAGGACTGAACTTGCAAAATTGTATACTTGATTAAAATGTACAATAACTTTGAGAGCTTCAGTTGATCAACTATCTCATTTCATTCAACTGCGAAATCAACAACTGCCTAATTCAATGGCTTATCATGAATTATTCTTATTCTAAGATTCCAACCATTTCTACTTGCTACTGTTAATTTTAAATATCATATACTTCCAACTTTAAAGTAAGCAAGCTAGATTGCTACTTTGTGCGACTTTTTACAATAACGAGATTGATGTTTATTCTATGCTAAAAACCTGGTTAAAGGAATAGGCTTCACCATCCGCGCAATTCATGGTTATTTTTTTTCATAACTTTCAACGCGAGACAAAAGATGCAAAAATGCGATATTAATATCTGCTTAAAAATGGTGCAGTTGGAATTTTGAGTTAAGCGCAATATTTGCCAATCTACTTTGGTATAGATACGAATATGACAATTTCCATACTTTAAATATAGACCCGGGTTGATCCTCATAATTAAATTTACCGTTATGTTCATAGTAATTCGAAATGTTCCTGTTCGCGCGACGGAAAGTTTTTATCAATTTCGTGCCCCTGCTTCGATATCATGGGATTGGTGATTATTTCATGTTTGCAAAATTGATTAAATGGATTTTTTACACCAATCGCGCAATCATTGACTTTTCAATTATATAATTCATGTATCATGGACGCGTGTGCCAGATGACTTCATGTCTATGTTTTTTTATTTTTAAAGGCTAGCTTAGAAATATTTTCCAAAATGTAGCTTTAAATAAAGTGTGCTAGCTTGAACTAAGCCCCAAACCTATTGCATTTAATAAGTTGTCGAACAAATTAGCAAAATGTTGACTCTCCGCCAGTTGCGTTTGCGAGTTGTTGCTATGCACTAGAAATTTAGCAAAGATCCAATTGATTCCCATTTTCATGTATGCATCGATCTGATTTTAGTTTTGGCTGGGTGCGGATTCGTCCTTTTCTTCCGAGGGCTTCAACATTGTTCATACTAACCACTGAAAAATGAGGTACGATTTAATCTTCGTTGACTGGCGACATTTGGAACCTATTTTCCGGTTCAATCATCAATCTATTTTAGTTAATTTCTCTTATTCAATAATAGTTTTAAACAAAGAAATCGTCTCAGTAACTAAACTCAATATCTGCATATGCATAGAACACACGAAAACCCGTACTCAACAACTAAATATATCTATCTATCGATCTATATATGCATATATATATTTATTTATTTATATATTCATATGAATATATTGATCACGCGAAAATAAGTGAGAAAGAGGATTTGAAATTTATTGTATTTATTATATTACAATCTTATACAAACGTTTCTAGTTGTTTGTAGTTCATATATCTTTACATACTGAAATATATTTTTTATGCACAAAAACTTCATCGGCGTCTAAATGGAAATGTCTTGTCACCTCATTTTGGTATTTAATAATGTATGAATTTATCTATCAATTTTAATTAAATTCCAGTAATCTTGTTTTTCATTGGTAAGGGTGTTACGTACTGCAAATGCACTTACATCAATTACCTTGCATTTGCTGAGTTACGCCGCTCGTTATTCCCTCCAACCATTATTATTACTAATATCAAACGCGTTGGTTGTATTTTCGATAATTTTGCATGAATTCATAGCTCATTTTTGTCCGCATGCCTGGCAGATGACAATTGCAAATTGGTGATCTCTACAGTTGAGGGCCACACCGTGTTCGCCTTATCCGATGAGGCAACCGCTATATTGAATGCCCAAACTGAAGACGAAAGAGTAAGTTAGATTCAACGGTTTGCCAGTTATTAATGTTAGACGCTTTACAACATCAACGGGACATACAAACACACATAAAAACACTCCACACTGACACCCATAAACTCATCACACGAACACTCACACACACGAAACACAAAACTGAGGACAGAAAACCCATTCTGATACTACCACAATTCAATAATATATGATTTATTTAACTCACAATTGAAAAATTTAAATTGGTTTTAAAGAACGATTAACTTCGGTAATTCGCAATATAATGTCGCTTCCTGCTTTCAGGCAAATAGTAGTAACGATTCGAATTGTGAGTTTTGGAAAAGAGCTTATATATTGATGTATATTGGACAGCGTTGTCTTTGTTTGTTGTTATCATTCCGCCATTTTCTTGTGGGGGAAAATTGATAGCAAATTAAATTAACCTTCCAGAAATTGTGATGTATTGTTTACAGGCGACATTCTCAACATTGGGGGGTATTCTTACGATGCTTACTATTTTCGAATCTATGTTATGCCTTCGTAGTTAACTGACACTTATGTAACTTAAATTATACCACCCACCATTAAAACAACAAAAGTATCAAAAATTAAGTTTTTACATATGATTTCATTCGTTGGCTAAACAAAATAGCAGTTTAACGTAATAATTTTGAAAATTACACATTCTTCTTGATTGCTCTCACTATGACTATTACGTCATCATAAAGATTCTTCTTTTATGTTTGTCATCATTGTTCTCTACTTTACACGTTTTCTTCCTCTTCAGCTACGCCGATTTATTTTCATACAGGCACACGCATACACATAAAATTCGAACAAGCATTTTAGTTAAAGATTTATAATCCTTGCCAGTTAAAATATATTTTGTCCGCAGATGTAACTAAATTCTGGTTTTAAATATATTTTCCTGGATGCCAACTTTTCATATAAATTGGTATATTTTCATATTCAGCAATAATTTGCACATTATAGATGTATTCATGGAAATTTTCCCATCTTGACATTGAAAGACTCATCTACACTAAGCTGTTTACTTAAACGACACATTTTATAATTTTACTTCAAGTCACAGGAATAAATAAAATCTGTCAGAAAATATAATTTGTGCCACTTGACAGAAATGCGGAATATGAGGAGATGAGTGTAAAGCTATCAGATAGGATGGAACTGCAACTATCAAAATATCCACACATTGGTCAATTTGTTGTCTGAACCTTTGATTTGATACTGTTTTTGGTGACAAGAAGGATAAAGCAAAGACAAATTAAGATTCTTCTTTATATGGTTTCGGTTCTATAATGTTTGTATCGGTTACTAACACAATAGCCATAGTGTCGATACCCGTCTCAGTCTCGGTATATATATTATATAGAGTGAGTTAGCGTTGAAGTCGCATTGTCGAGACTTTATATGACGTTAGCTTCACTACTGCAGGTTTACACATTCTGCTAGGAGATTGTATCGTCCTATTTTCCCACATTATACACCCAAATATATAGTGGATAAAGGGTCTAATACGGCCTCCCACTGATGAGTCGCCCGTAATCACGAATTAAATGTTCACGAGGTGAAACTTTCGTTATCTGTTCGCTAAAAATTTTGCACGTATGTTCAATTCTATAGGCTCTTTATATGAATCTGTTGACAAGAGAAGACTATTTAAAATTGCGAGACATGACAAATAATCTGGCATTTGCCGCCAATGGATTGGAGACTTCAATAAGATTTCGGACTATAAACAACGGTATGCGACCTTTCTTTAATGTCATATTTATATGCATTTTTTGTTTTATTTAAAAGTGGTCATTATATTTTACGGAAAGCAGGGACTTTTACTTAAGTTACCATGGGTTGGATGTAAAATAGCTCAATGTTTTCCAAGGTCTCGTTTACAAATTATTTCATTAAGTAAAGAAACTTGGTTCAAAAAATTAAAAGGGAATGAATCGCTGCTTAACGAAGAAAAAAGCGTCCGCTGCTTAAGCTTCGGAGGTTTGCCCATGAAAACGACTTATTTTTATCTTTCTTTTAAATTGTAGGTCGAAGCGCTTCGGATTAATATGGTTTAGTTAATTGAGGCCCATGTAAATGAGGTTCAACTTTTTCATTTCCCGAAGTCGCGCAAAAATGAAACTTCATTCCTACACGCACACACACACACGCACACATGTGCCAATTCGCCGTGGCGGATTTTAAACAAAACTCAATAATTGAACTTAATATTTGTCATTTAAAGAAATTAATATTTTATGTGTTTATTTATGCAACGATAAATCTCCACATTTTACGAAACTATATGATATTGTGGCACTTAAATATCTCCGATAATATTTTTTTAAGGTTAAACGCATTTTATAAATAAAATTAATTTTTTTGATTTATCAATTTTTTATTCGCAATAAGCTTCTAGTAGCAATGTGAACAGCTTTATTTAAGGATTGAATGTCCAAAGTGATATGCAGGAGTTATTGATACATAAATGTTAATTGATATTAGCTCCTGTAAAACAGTGGTGCGTTTCTGGCACGTAAAGCTCGAGTTAAGCCGTAAAAGTGAATGAGTGAAGCAAATGTAATGGCTCTTTCTTTGGTCACTCTAAGCACATCACAGTTTTAAGACAGTCAACTGGCAATGTGTAACTCGCATCACCTGTCAATATCTTTTTTATTTAATGGGGTTTGTCGTAACAAGCGATTAGTGCTATCGTGAGGGTCAAACTGGAGTATCGAAAACTGCGCAACTAACTTAAATTTATAGCATATAACCGTATGTACGCTAACTAAGCGTGCATTAAAAATTTGTTTAGTTGATTTTCTCTTTAAATTACATGCCCCCGCAAAAAATACACTTCATAGAAATTTTTTTAGTTTAGAAACTGGTAATGGTTGAGTCCAAAAGAGATTATCAAAAAGTTCCAACACTATCTAAATTGGAAATTTTCATGCCCACTAACTAGATTTATATCAAATAAAGGGATTTTAAAATGTAATCTTATCAAAATTACTTTGAATGTTTTAAATTTTATAGTTGATAAATACGTTTTTTAATTTAAATTTTACAAAAAAAAAAATTTTTGCATGTGCATAGATCCATACGTAGAAGGACGGATTCCAGAGCATGGATACGTGGCAGCGAAAATTGTGCTGATTGATGAAGCAACAACTAATGGTATAGTGCATGTCTTAGAAAATGTACCCGGTTTACCCTATCAAACCGTGAGCGAATATTTGTCTAGCAATTCGGAATTCTCGTAAGACTTTTAACTTTATGCACTTAATAGAAATATTTTTTGTTAATCTGTTTAGTATTGCTAACAATAGTTTTATTAAAATCATTATGTTGTATCTAGAAGAAAATTTACGGTACAAAAACAGTGATACCTGTCTTATTGATGATTTACCTTTGCCGTCTTGTGCAAAGTTTAATTTATACTGACAGCATAACTTTAACTAAATCCTCCATTTGAATATATATTCTAAATCATCCCCACTAGTTACATTGTCACAGCCGTATAATAAAAGACTAGATATATATATATATATATATATATATATATATTGTATGGCTTTGGTTATAATAATTCTATTCTTATGTGCATAGAACACTAATTTCAGTTTTACAGTCTATTTTATCACGACCAAAATTTAGATTCGTTATTTTCTTGGATGTACAGAATACTATTTGTAGTTTATTGATTTTCTTAATGTTTGTACGAAGAAACAATTGATAAACAGAATCCATCAGAATTTACCTGTTAAATTGATTAAAGAAATGCTTGACACTGTAAGTAAAATCAGCTATTTTAATTCATATATTGGAGACTGGTCACCCGGTCAATTCGACCAATTTCTCTATTCTTCATAAATCAAAATCAGCAAAATTATTATATATTTATGAAGCGATTTATATAAAACAATGTACACATGGCCTAAATATTCAAACGTTTCATCAAAATAACAATCTAATAGACTGGCCACGAATAACAAAATTCAACAGAAATTTGCTAGCATCCAGGTAAGACCAAACACGCTCTCGACCAGACTCAAAAAACTTCTGATCGGATGAGCAACAAACTGAAATGAAAAAAGCATCCGCACATACGGGGACAGAAATTTCGAAACAATATGAACATTCAACACTGCAATCTGCACCTATGCTGTTACCAAGCGGAGAAAAAAATTGCGCAACAAGGTAAAACGAAAGACAACACTGGGAAAAACAACATTCGTACACGCAAAAGTCAACAATGCGAATAGATTGTTAAATCGCAAGCCATCAATACAAGAATGAACAGATCTCAGACATCACTAGACAACACAGCGTGAAAGACCCTTACATGCAAACATGCACACACACAAGCACACACTTAAGCACAAACGCATACATATACTAATCAGCCCAAACAAGAAATAGAACTGAAACCGAGTCAAATTTGTTGCCACCCACATAATTAAATAAAAACCGCAAATTGACCAGCTAATTAATCTACTTAATGAACACAGCAAAACGATGAATTCAAACGATAGCACTGTCCACTATTTATTGAAAATATAATCCTTAAATGTCCTTTTGAGTGTAGATCACATTTTACAATAACAACCAATTATTGAAAATATAAACAATCATTTAAAAAAGACGAAACCGACTTTTCTCGAAAAATTAACTAAAGTACGAAAGTGACCGGTATTAATATTCTGATTTGAATATCAATAAACTGAAAATAATATTCCATACATACCGGAATGAAATGGATCTAAACATTAGTCATGATGCAATGAGACTGGCAAACTCTGTTGTATAAATATAAGAATACAATTATTCTTAACAAAGGCATGTTACATATATATATATATATAGTGAGTATATATATATATATATATATATATATATATATATATATATATATATATATATATTCATTATATATCGGCCGAAAAAGGGAACTAAACGTGGTATAATATAGCAGATGGAATTAAAATTGTAGACTGGATTCTTCCGTATTGGGCACTTCTACATTACTTCGTTTAATTGCCGCGGCTGTTTGGGAAACTACGGCGTGTTTGTTTCTTTTTCTTGCAATTCAGCCACTAAATCATGTCAGTTGTGAATCATAAACAATATTCGCTTCAGTGCAAAGTTATAAACTTTGGACAGTCTTCAATTAAAGGAGGTTTCTATTAGCATCGCTATTGGCCTAAATTTCCACCTTTTTATTCTCAATTTGCCATTAAAATAAAGATATATATTTTAATATATAAGTAAAAACTTTAATTTCCGATGAGGAGGAAGAAATGGACAAGTTACAAGGAATTAACGGCACTTCTTCTTGACACGAAGATTCAACTAACCACCAAAAATCTGTCACTATGGGCATACCCCGCGATACAAAGGGAAATGCTTTCGAATTGAACATTTATATACTTAAATGATTATGTCTTGCACAGGCGGTGATGATATTTAATTAAATTAACAAACACCAATTCCATGAGAAAGAAATTTTTCAGTGTAAACGAAGCATTGTATAAAGTAGAAAAGCCAATTCATCCGGTAAACCGGTTCCGATCTTATTGCAAACTGCGCAATTACTATCCAGATTTTGTCACAAGAAGGAATACAATACGGATATGTTTGCTTTGCAGTCTGTGATTCTATCGACTGCTTCACCCATACCCACGCTACACAGAACTTGCGGTTATGTATTAAAGTGTTCGTCTAGCCAAACCTGCAGGATGTTTTTATCAATCTCCAACCGCGCTACCAATGAATTTTTAAATATATAAAAATTCTGTTCAATACGACTTCCCAATGTTGCGTGATTTCGGATCTGTAATGGCAGGTTTGATGTGGCCATTTGGAATAAATATCACATATGCTTCGATGGAAGGAAAGATTAACCAAAAGTATAACTTAGAAAATAAATGGAAAATTTTTGAAATGTGCGACCGAGTTGCGCAGCTGATAGTGCCAGACCCCGAAACCAACGTAGCCGCGCTCGAGTCTCCTCGTTAAAATTTCTGGACAGATCTTGGAGAGTTCACAATAATGATGAACTCGTTCTAGCTACTGAATATATATATATATATATATATATATATATATATATATATATATATATATATATATTTATTTATATGCAGTTGTGTGTCGGCCGTCATCTATGTGGACATCGTAGTGGATATATTTATTTCCTTTGATTTTTGCATTACGTTACCAGCTGAATGACCAGACCTAACTTTCTTTTTAACTATTGGATACTTTTAAAGAAGGTATATAGGTTTGTTTGTGTCATTTTCTGAGATAGCCAATTACAAACCTCCCAGCCAGTTTGCTGAGGCAAGACCGGTGGATGTCTGAAATCACAAAATATATAAACCATAAGTCGTGTTACAGGACAATACAATTCGGGAGATCGTCATCAGAATCATGCCGTAATAATGTTAGAAGATGCAATTCACAGGAATTGCATCCTCTCACATTTGCACATTTCACCTAGTGATATACTTGACACTGCTTCGACTAAACTTTGAAACTTGTATTCTTAATTAAAATTTGAATTAACTTTATGAGCTTGAGATGATCATCAACTAATTGTTCATTATTACAACTTACAACGCGAGGCAAAAGATGCAAAAATGCGATATTAATATCTGCTTAGACATTGTGCAGTTGGAATTTTAAGTCCAGCGAAATATTTGCTAATCTACGTTGGGTGATATACGAATATGACATTTTCCATACCTTAAATATAGACTCGGTTGATCCTCGCAATTAAATTTACCGTTATATTCATAGTAATTCGAAATATTCCTGTTCGCGTGACCGAAATTTTTTATCAATTTTGTGCCCCAGCTTCGACATAATAGGATCGGTGTCTATTTCATGTTTGCAGACTTGATTAAATTGATTTTTATACACCAATCGCGTAATCATTGACTTTTCAATTATATAAATCATATTTCATGGAAGCGTCTGCCAGATGAATTCATGTCTATTTTTTATTTTTAAAGACTAGCTTAGAAATATATTCTAAAATGTAGCTTCTTTAAATAAAGTGTGCGTGCTTGGAGTAAGCCCCAAACCTATTGCATTTAATAAGTCGTCGAACAAATTAACAAAATGTTAACTCTCCGCCAGTTACGTTCGCGGATTGTTGCTATGCACTAGCACTTTAGCAAAGATCCATTTACAAGTATGCATCGATCTGATTTTCGTTTTGGCTGGGTGCGGATTCGTCCCTTTCTTCCGAAGGCTTCAACATTGTTCATACTAACCACTGAAAAATGAGGTACGATTTAATCTTCGTTGACTGGCGACGTTTGGAACATATTTTCCGGTTCCATCATCAGTCCACTATGCACAGCACAATACTCACCAGAGCAGATTTAAGCAAAAGAGGTGACTGCGTTCCAAAACCGATCTATTTATATTTTAGTTAATTTTTTTTAATTAAACAAAGAATTTGTCTCTGTAGCTAAACTCAATATATGTTTATGCATATATATCTATATATATGATATTTAATTTGAAATAAACGAAAGTAATGAATTAATAAGAGTATATTTGGTTATAATACAATGATATTGACACACACACACAAACTTTATGATGCTCGTTATTCCCTCCAACAATTAGCTATTAATAACAAACGCACTGATCGTATTTTTGCTAATTTTGCATGATTTCTTAGCTCATTTTTGTCCGCATGCCAAGCGGATGCCGGTTGTAATTTGGTACTCAATTCGGATGAGGCCTTCACCGTGTTCGCCTTAACCAATGCTGCAACCGCTAGACTTAATGCCGAAACTGAAGACAAAAGAGTAAGTTAGTTTCAGCGATTTATAACTTTGTAACTTTGGACCTTACACCATAAATCAAATTTAAACTAGGTTTTAACAAATGAAGTACCAAACAATCAAGGCAAGGAGACACCCAAACACACCGAAAAGCATACTCCAGACGGACATCCATAAACTCACCTCACGAACACCTTCCCCACACACACACACACAAAAACAAACAGACAAACAATTAAAGACCAAAAGAGCCATTCTGATATTTCCACAATTCAATAATATATTTTTTATTTAACTCACAATTGAAAAATTTAAATTGGTTTTAAAGAGAGATTAACTTTGGTAATTCACAATATAATGTCGCTTCCTGCTTTCAGGCAAATAGTAGTAACGATTCGAATTGTGAGTTTTGGAAAAGAGCTTATATATTGATGTATATTGGACAGCGTTGTCTTTGTTTGTTGTTATCATTCCGCCATTTTCTTGTGGGGGAAAATTGATAGCAAAGTAAATCGACCTTCCAGAAATTGTGATGCATTGTTTACAGGCGACAGTCTCAACATTGGGGGTATTCTTACGATGCTTACTATTTTCGAATCTATGTTATGCCTTCGTAGTTAACTGACACTTATGTAACTTAAATTATACCACCCACCATTAAAACAACAAAATTATCAAAAATTAAGTTTTTACATCTGATTTTATTCGTTGGCTAAACAAAATAGCAGTTTAACGTAATAATTTTGAAAATTGCACATTCATCTTGATTGCTCTCACTATGAATATTACGTCATCATAAAGATTCTTCTTTTATGTTTGTCATCATTGTTCTCTACTTTAAACGTTTTCTTCCTCTTCAACTACGCCGATTTATTTTCAAACAGGCACACGCATACACATAAAATTTTAGTTAAAGATTTATAATCCTTGCCAGTTAAAATATATTTTGTCCGCAGATGTAACTAAATTCTGGTTTTAAATATATTTTCCTGGATGCCAACTTTTCATATAAATTGGTATATTATCATATTCAGCAATAATTTGCACATTATAGATGTATTCATGGAAATTTTCCCATCTTGACATTGAAAGACTCATCTACACTAAGCTGTTTACTTAAACGACACATTTTATAATTTTACTTCAAGTCACAGGAATAAATAAAATCTGTCAGAAAATATAATTTGTGCCACTTGACAGAAATGCGGAATATGAGGAGATGAGTGTAAGGCTATCAGATAGGATGGAACTGCAACTATCAAAATATCCACACATTGGTCAATTTGTTGTCTGAACCTTTGATTTGATACTGTTTTTGGTGACAAGAAGGATAAAGCGAAGACAAATTAAGATTCTTCTTTATATGGTTTCGGTTATATAATGTTTGTATCGGTTACTAACACAATAGCCATAGTGTCGATACCCGTCTCAGTCTCGGTATATATATTATATAGAGTGAGTTAGCGTTGAAGTCGCATTGTCGAGACTTTATATGACGTTAGCTTCACTACTGCAGGTTTACACATTCTGCTAGGAGATTGTATCGTCCTATTTTCCCACATTCCACACCCAAAAACATAGTGGGTAAAGGGCCTAATACGGCCTCCTACCGATGAGTCGCCCGTAATCACGAATTAAATATGCAAGAGGTGATACTTTTGTTATCTGTTCGCTAAATATTTTGCACGTATATTTAATTCTATAGGCTCTTTATATGAATCTGTTGACAATAAAAGGCGTTTTCAAATTGCGAGACATGACAAATAATCTGACATTTGCCGCCAATGGATTGGAGACTGCAATAAGATTTCTGATTATTAACAACGGTATGCGACTTTTCTTTAATGTCATATTTATATGCATTTTTTGTTTTATTTAAAAGTGGTCATTATATTTTACGGAAAGCAGGGACTTTTACTTAAGTTTCCATGGGTTGGATGTAAAATAGCTCAATGTTTTCCAAGGTCTCGTTTACAAATTATTTCATTAAGTAAAGAAACTTGGTTCAAAAAATTAAAAAAGAACGAATCGCTGCTTAACGAAGGAAAAAGCGTCCGCTGCCTAAGCTCTGGAGATTTGCCCGTGAAAACGATTTATTTTTATCTTTCTTTTAAATTGTAGGCCGAAGCGCTTCCGATTAATATGGTTTAGTTAATTGATGCCCATGTAAATGAGGTTCACCTTTTTCATATCCCGTAGTCGCGCAAAAATGAAACTTCATTCCTACACGCACACACACACACACACATGCTTGAGAGGAGTTACGCATCCCATATTTTGTGCCAATTCACCGTGGCGGATTTTAAACAAAACTGAATAATTGAACATAATATTTGTCATTTAAAGAAATTAATATTTTATGCGTTTATTTATGCAACGATAAATCTCCACATTTTACGAAACTAAATGTTATTGTGGCACTTAAATATCTCCGATAATATTTTTGTTAGGTTAAACGCATTTTTTAAATAAAATTAATTTTTTTTGATTTATCAATTTTTTATTTGCAATAAGCTTCTAGTAGCAATGTGAACAGCTTTATTTAAGGATTCAACGTCCAAGGTGAAATGCAGAAGTTATTGATACATAAAAGTTAATTGCTATTAGCTCCTGTAAAACAGTGGTGCGTTTCTGGCACGTAAAGCTCGAGTTAAGCCGTAAAAGTGAATGAGTGAAGCAAATGTAATGGTTCTTACTTTGGTCACTCTAAGCACATCACAGTTTTAAGACAGTTAACTGGCAATGTGTAACTCGCATCACCTGTCAATATCTTTTTTATTTAAATGGGGTTAGTAGTAACAAGCGATTATTGCTATCGTGATGGTCAAACTGGAGTATCGAAAACTGCGCAACTAACTTAAATTTATAGCATATAACCGTATGTACGCTAACTAAGCGTGCATTAAAAATTTGTTTAGTTGATTTTCTCTTTAAATTGCACGACCCCGCAAAAGATGCACTTTATTGAAGATTTTTTTCTGTTAGAATCTGCTAATGATTGTGTCCAAAAGAGGTTATCAAAAAGTTCCAACACTATCTAAAGTGGAAATTTTTATGTCCACTAACTAGAATTATATCAAATAAAGGGATTTTAAAATGTAATCTTATCAAAATTCCTTTGAATGTTTTAAATTTACTAGTTAATAAATAAATTTTTTAAAAATAAATTTGGTGAATAATAATATGAACATGGCCTTTTAAAAAGTGTTTTGCATGAACGTTTTTAATGTTTGAGGATATGCGCAGTATTTATCGATCTATTTTGGAAATTTATGAGAAAATTAAATTTTTTCTACCTCTTTCTGTGTTTATTGAAAAAAATTCATAACTAGCGAAGTAAATGAAAGTTACTAAAACATTTTAAAAAACAGCTTTCAGATGTGCTGTTGTGCCTCATATATGTGAAATATTTTTAATTTAGAAATTTTCCACCCTGCCCAATACATGTCGATGGCACAAAATAAAGTTTCAAATTCCCTATTGTTTCCAATGTTAATTTTATTGCTAAATAAGGGGGCAGTCAACATTTTTTATTAAACTTCGGATTGTTGGGACATTTCAAATTTAGGAAAATAACGCCATCATGCAGAGACATGTTTCTATGTGGTCTTAAATCATTCTCCCTTTATTTAGTGCTTTAAAATAAGCAAATTCCATGTTGTGTGATGCATTTTCCTTGCATGTACGAATGGCGTTAATAATTTTTTATTTTAATTTTCTATTTAAAAATATCTTTGCATGTGAATAGATTCATACGTAGATGGCCGGATTCCAGAGTATCAATTCGTGCCGGCGAAAATTGTGCTGGATGATCAAGCAACAACTAATGGTATAGTGCATGTCTTAGATAATGTACCCGGTTTACCATCTTTTACCGTGAGCGAATATTTGTCTACCAAGCCGGAATTCTAGTAAGACTTAATTTTATGCATTTAATAGAAATATTTATTGTTAATATGTTTAGTATTGCTAACAATAGTATTATTAATATCATTATGTTTTATCTAGAAGAAAATTTACGGTACAAAAACAGTGATACCGGTCTAATTGATGATTTACCATTACCGTCTTGTGCAAAGTTTAATTTATACTGACAGCATAACTTTAACTAAATCCTCCATTTGAATATAGATTCGCAATCATCCCCACTAGTTGCATTGTCACTGCCGTATAATAAAAGTATATATATATATATATATATATATATATATATATATAAACTTTATATAAAATTGGAAAGCCAAAAATTAATATGCGAATATAGAGAGAGTGTTAAAAACGGAAACCAATCAATTGCGTGCGCCACATACAGTTCAAGCTTAATACCTGAACATGCCTCTTCTGCTCGCAAAAATCCGGCTGCAATTTGTTTACCCATAAGGCTTCTTATGTGTCTAGCTCCCTTTTGTTTTTGCATTTTATGAACTAAACATGGTATAATGTAGCAAATGAAACTAAAATTGTAGATTGGATTCTTAAATATTGGGCACTTCTAGAATAATTTCTTTAATTGCCACGGCTGTAAGCGAAACTAGGGCGTGTTTGTTTCTTTGTCTTGCAATTCAGCCACTAAGTCATGTCAGTTTTGCATCATAAGCAATATGCGATTCTGTGCAAAGTTGTAATCTATGGAGAATCGTCAATTCGGGCGGTTTCTATTGGCATCGCTTTTGGCCTAAACTTCCAACCTTTTATTTTCATTTTGCCATTAAAATAAAGATATATATTTTAGTATGTAAGTAAAAATTCTAATTTCCGATGAGGAGGAAGAAATGGACGAGTTACAAGGAATTAACGGCACTTCTTCTTGATAAAACGCCGGTCAACAACATTCTAGATAGTACTTTAAGAAAGCTATAAGAGAAATAAAACGGCCAACTTGATGCATTGCTTCGTGGGTGACGTAGAGTATGACTTGTAATATCCTAACGAACACGAGACCTTGGCCAAGGCAATACTGGCAAATTCTTGACAAGTATCCAAGAATGGCGAAGCCTGTCTACCGAACATATTTATTCTGTTATCTTCCGCGGACAGGACTAGAAACTGGGCACATCTGCTTCTGAGTCTGTGATACTCATTTGTGCTACTCGGTTGCGCGCTGAACAATTTTCAATTCAATACTAGCAAATGTTTTGTGTGCCCTTACTTGAGTTAGAGCCTAAATGGCATCTCTTTTGACAAGAAGATTCAACTAACCACCAACAATCTGTCACTATGGACATACACCGCGATACAAAGGGAAATGCTTTCGAATTGAACATTTATATACTTAAATGATTATGTCTTGCACAGGCGGTGATGATATTTAATTAAATTAACAAACACCAATTCCATGAGAAAGAAATTTTTCAGTGTAAACGAAGCATTGTATAAAGTAGAAAAGCCAATTCATCCGGTAAACCGGTTCCGATCTTATTGCAAACTGCGCAATTACTATCCAGATTTTGTCACAAGAAGGAATACAATACGGATATGTTTGCTTTGCAGTCTGTGATTCTATCGACTGCTTCACCCATACCCACGCTACACAGAACTTGCGGCTATGTATTAAAGTGTTCGTCTAGCCAAACCTGCAGGATGTTTTTATCAATCTCCAAACCGCGCTACCAATGAATTTTTAAATATATAAAAATTCTGTTCAATACGACTTCCCAATGTTGCGTGATTTCGGATCTGTAATGGCAGGTTTGATGTGGCCATTTGGAATAAATATCACATATGCTTCGATGGAAGGAAAGATTAACCAAAAGTATAACTTAGAAAATAAATGGAAAATTTTTGAAATGTGCGACCGAGTTGCGCAGCTGATAGTGCCAGACCCCGAAACCAACGTAGCCGCGCTCGAGCCTCTTGAGATCTTGAGATTCACAATAACGATGAACTCGTTCTAGCTGAATATATATATATATATATATATATATATATATATATATATATATATATATATATATGCAGTTGTGTGTCAGCCGTCATCTATGTGGACATTCTAGTGGATATATTTATTTGCTTTGATTTGTGCACTACGTTACCAGCTGAATGACCAGACCTAACTTTCTTTTTAACTATTGGATTCTTTTAAAGATGGTATATAGGTTTGTTTGGGTCATTTTCTGAGATAGCCAATTACACACCTCCCAGCCAGTTTGCTGAGGCAAGACCGGTGGATGTCTGAAATCACAAAATATATAAACCATAAGTCGTGTTACAGGACAATACAATTCGGGAGATCGTCATCAGAATCATGCCGTAATAATGTTAGAAGATGCAATTCACAGGAATTGCATCCTCTCACATTTGCACATTTCACCTAGTGATATACTTCACAATGCTTCGACTAAACTTTGAAACTTGTATTCTTAATTAAAATTTGAATTAACTTTATGAGCTTGAGATGATCATCAACTATATGTTCATTATTACAAATTACAACGCGAGGCAAAAGATGCAAAAATGCGATATTAATATCTGCTTAGACATTGTGCAGTTGGAATTTTGAGTCCAGCAAAATATTTGCTAATCTGCGTTGGGTGATATACGAATATAACATTTTCCATACCTTAAATATAGATCCGGGTTGATCCTGAAAAATCAATTTACGGTAATGTTCATAGTAATTCGAAATGTACCTGTACACATGAACGAAAGTTTTTATCAATTTTGTGCCCCAGCTTCGATATAATAGGATCGGTGTCTATTTCATGTTTGCAAACTTGATTAAATGAATTTTTTACACCAATCGCGTAATCAATGACTTTTCATTTATATAAATCATATTTCATGGAAGCGTCTGCCAGATGACTTCATGTCTATGTTTTTTTATTTTTAAAGGCTAGCTGAGAAATATTTTCCAAAATGTAGCTTTAAATAAAATGTGCGAGCTTGAACTAAGCCCCAAACCTATTGCATTTAATAAGTCGTCGAAAAAATTATCAAAATGTTGACTCTCCACCAGTTGCGTTTGCGAGTTGTTGCTATGCACTAGCACTTTAGCAAAGATCCAATTGATTCCAATTTACAAGTATGCATCGATCTGATTTTTGTTTTCGCTCGGTGCGGATTCGTCCTTTTCTTCCGAAGGCTTCAACATTGTTCATACTAACCACTGGAAAATGAGGTACGATCTAATCTTCGTTGACTGGCGACGTTTCGATCATATTTTCCGGTTCCATCATCAGTCCACTATGCACAGCACAATACTCACCAGAGCAGATTTAAGCAAAAGAGGTGACTGCGTTCCAAAACCGATCTATTTATATTTTAGTTAATTTTTTTAATTAAACAAAGAATTTGTCTCTGTAGCTAAACTCAATATATGTTTATGCATATATATCTATATATATGATATTTAATTTGAAATAAACGAAAGTAATGAATTAATAAGAGTATATTTGGTTATAATACAATGATATTGACAAACACACAAACGTTATGCTGCTCGTTGTTCCCTCCAACAATTAGCTATTAATAACAAACGCACTGGTCGTATTTTTGCTAATTTTGCGTGATTTCTTAGCTCATTTTTGTCCGCATGCCAAGCGCATGCCATTTGTAAATTGGTGATCACTTCAACTGAGGCCTACACCGTGTTCATCTTAACCGATGCGGCAACCGCTAGACTGAATGCCGAAACTGAAGACAAAAGAGTAAGTTAGTTTCAGCGCTTTATCACTTTGTAACTTTGGACCTTACACCATAAATCAAATTGAAACTAGGTTTTAACAAAAGAAGTGCCAGACAATCAAGGCAAGGAGACACCCAAACACATCGAAAAGCATATTCCTTACGGACATCCATAAACCCACCACACGAACACCCTCCCCACATCCACACACAAACAAACAAACAAACAACTGATGATAAAAGAGCCATTCTGATACTTATACAATTCAATAATATATGTCTTATTTAACTCACATTTAAAAAAATTTAATTGGCTTTAAACAAATATTAACTTTGGTAATTCGCAATATAAGGTCGCTTCTTGCTTTCAGGCAAATAGAAGTAACGATTCGAATTGTGAGTTTTGGAAAAGAGCTTATATATTGATGTACATTGCGCAGCGTTGTTGTTAGCATTCCGCCATTTTCTTGCGGGGGACAATTAATAGCAAATTAAATCAACCTTCTAGAAATGGTGATACATTGATTACTGACGAGATTCTCAACGTTGGGGGTATTCTTACGATGCTTACTATTTTCGAATCTATGTTATACCTTCGTAGTTAACTGACACTTATGTAACTTAAATTACACTGTAAATTCCCTTGCTTCAAGTAAATGCTGTACGACGTTCAAACTCGGTTAGAGTGCTATAAATATGGATTTAGTGCTGTTGCGGGGGCCCTTTCCAAGGCCTGTCTTGCGTTCTCTGGCAAATGCCGAGAAGGTTTGTAAATGTAACGCGTCCAGAAGTACTCCTAGACTCTTGAGACCAGCTCAGGTTGACGTGGGTTGTGGTTCCTTCTGTTGGGGCGTTAAAATTCTCGCAGAGAAACTTCGTTGAAATTCTGCAGTAATTGGCTCGTCTCTCCGGTGGTACAGCAACAAGATTGGCGTGACTGAATATTGCCAATGTTGGTAAAGCAAGACCAAAAATCAGCGTAGGTTAAAAGTGACAGACAGCACATCGGAGATACGCACAGTAGAAGGCAAACGCGACAACTGAATTGCATAGTAAATTCAGCCTGCTTAAATGGGCATGTAATAGCCCTATATGGCCACTTGCACACCATTGGTTAACGACAATTTCGCCTTTTTCTCATTGGTGCGGCGTAAATCGAATTGAATTTTTTTACGCAATATGTGGGTTATTCCGTTGTGTCAGTTACAATACCACCCACCGTTAAAACAACAACATTTTCAAAAAAATAAGTTTTTACACCTTTCATTCCTTTGCTAAACAGCAAAGCAGTTTAACTTATTAATTTTGATAATTGCGCATTCATCTTGAAAGCTCTCACTATCAATATTACGCCATCATAAAAATTCTTCTTTTATGTTTGCCATCATTGTTCTATACTCTACAAGTTTTTTCCTCTTCAACTACGTAGATTTCTTTTTAAACATACACACACACACATACACATAAAATTGAAACAACCATTTTAGATAAAATGTTATATCTCTTGATAATTAAATTAATTTTGTCCTCAAATATAGTAAAATTCTGGTTTTAAATTTCTTTTCCTGGACACCAACGTTTCGTATCAATTTATATATTATTTTATTCAACAATTATTATATATATATATATATATATATATATATATATATATATTCATGGAAATTTTCCCATCTTGACAATAAAAGCTGCACCTACACTAAGCTACCTACTTAACCGAAACTTAATTATAATTACACCTCAAGTCCCATGACCAAATGAAATCTGTCAACAAATATCATTTGTGTCACTTGACAGAATTGAGAAGATAAAGATAAGACTATCAGAGAAGTTTGAACCGAATCTATCAAAATATCCATACATTGGTCGAATTGTTGTCTGATCCTCTAGATAGACATGGTTTGTGGTGCAATTGCGTATCAGATGTTGCGCACCTTGTAAAAAAATAGTTCAAATATGTCCAGAAGGACAAACCAAAGAGAGCATGAACTTAAAGTATAATCTCGTGCCCTTTCGCTTCGTGCTTATTAGCGACTTATCAGTTTGAACCGGTATTACGTCCTTTACCCATTATGTTTTTGAGTGAAACACGTGGGAAATTTGACGTTGAAATCTTCTATACAAAAGAGGTAATGCGCAGAAGTGAAGTTAACATCGTATAAAGTTATCAATAATGCGAATTCAGAGCCACCCCACCAAACCATATAGTTGGTAAATGGCGTCATAGCGGTTCCTACTTAAGAATCGCCAGCAAGAACGAAACGCATGTGCACGAAGTGATACTTTCCGTTCATGCTGCCTTTGTTTTATCCTTCTTGTCATGTTTGACAGAATTTTTTACTAGGTGCACAATGCCATATTCACAGCTACATATAGTTTAGTTCACTGCCACAAACAGTATCTAACTGTTATATATTAAATTAAACGATTTTATGATTACCGCGAAATATGATAACTGATATCGATCAAAGCCAGAGTATATAGATTTGCTGGTGTAACATGTATTCATAAATAGTTATAAATCTCAATATTTTGGTGAACTTAAGTATATATTGAAGTCGATTGCTTTGGTACAATGTATCGTCATCATTTTAGTATCGGGCACTAACACAATAGCCATAGTGTCGATAACCGTTACAGAATCACTATATATATATGATATAGCGAGTTCGCTTTAAAGTCGCATTGTCGAAGACTTCGCTTAAAGTTAGCTTCACTACTGCAGGTTCACACATTCGTGTATTAGATTATACCGTCCTATTTTCCCACATTCCTCATCCTAATATATAGTGGGTAAATGCCGTAATATCGGCTCCCACTGATGAGTCGCCAGTAATGACGAATTAAATATGCACGAGGTGATCTTTTCGTTATCTGTTCGCTAAAAATTTTGCACGTATGTTCAATTCTACAGGATCTTTATATGAATCTGTTGACAATAAAGGGCGTGTTCAAATTGCGAGACATGACAAATAATCTCACATTTGCCGCCAATGGATTGGAGAATGCAATAAGATTTCGGATTATTAACAACGGTATGCAACTTTTCTTTAATGTCATATTTATATGCACTTTTTTTCATATAAAAGTAGTCATTTCATCCAAAGTGCTGATAGCAGCTTACGCGCTGGATTCCCGTTCATTATATTTAACGGGAAACAGTGATTTTTTATTTAAGTTTCCATGGGTTGGATGGAAAATAGCTCAATGTTTCCCAAGGTCTCTTTTACAAATTATTTCATTATGTAAAGATACTTGTTTCAAAAATTTAAAGTTAGTTGAAAGAGAACGAATCGCTGCTTAGCGAAGACAATAACGTCCGCTGCATAAGTTTCGGAGGTTTGCCCATGAAAACGCTTTATTTTTAACTTTCTTTTAAATTATAGGACGAAGTTGTTTAATTAATTTTAGTCCATGTAAACGAGGATGACTTTTTTCTTTTTCCGAAATCGCGCAAAAACGAAACTTCATTCACACACACATACTCGCAAACACACCTGATATTAAGTATGTATCAGATGTTGCGAACCTAGTACCAAATTAGTTCAGTTGTGACCAGAAGGATAAACCAAAGGGAGCATAAACGGAAAGTATAAAAAAATAAATTGATATCCATCAGGTTGGTATCATGTACCGACTCGGAAACTTTAGTTTTAGTTCCATGTACCTTTTCGGTACAATAATGTTGGTATCGGTTATTAACACAATAGTCATAGTGTTAGTAAGCTTTATAGACTCGGTATATATATTATATAGTGTGAGTTAACGTTGAGGTCGCATTGTCGTAGACTTTATATGATGTTAGCTTCACTATTGTATCGTCCTATTATCCAATATTCTTCACCCAAATATATAGTGATTAAAGGGTGTAATACTGGCTCCTACTGATGAGTCACCATTAAGCATGAAAGGAAAGTGCATGAGATTATACTTTCCGTTCATGCTGTCTTTGATTTATCCTTCTAGTCACAACTGAACTAATCTGTTACTAGGTTCGCAACACCTAATACATACTTGCATATATATAAGTTCTTCAGAACGAACAGTAGTTAACTGTAAAACCTGTTATTAGTTACGTATCCAATATATAAAATTTTGCGCCAATTCACCGTGACTGAAGATAAACAAAAATAAATAATTCAAGATAATAATTTCTGTTTTTAAAATGAAATTTATTAGGTTTATATTTATGCAAAATTAATCATTGCATTATTTTACGAAACTAAATGATATTTCGGCTCTCAAAGAGTACGTCCACACTTACCGCAATATTGACTGATTTCAATTAGATATCTCCGCTTATATTTTTGTAAATAGTTTTATTTATGATTTTGGTTTATTAATATCTTATTTACATTAAAATTCTAGTAGTAATGTGATCAGCTCTATTCAACGATTTAAACTCCAAGGTAATATGCAAGTGTTAATGATAGATAAACAATTAATTGATGTTAACCCCTGCAAAACAGAGGTGCCTTTCTGGCACGGAAAGACCCAGTTAAACCGTAAAAGATAATATCCGAAGCAAAGGTAATGGCTCTTTCTTTGGTCACTCTAAGCACATCACAGTTTACGACAGTCAACCGGCAATGTGTAACTGACCTCACCTGTCACTAGCTTTTTTATTTAATGGGGTTTATCGTGACATGCGTTTATTGCTATCGTGAGAGTCGACTGGAGTATCGAAAACTGGGCAATGAACTTACATTTATGGCATATAACAGTATGTACGCTCCCTAATCGTGCATTAGAGATTTATATATTAAATTGTCTCTTTAAGTTACACTCCCCGCAAAAAATATAACTTATTGAAAGAGGGTTTCAGTTAAAAAATTGGTAAAATATAAGATTCAATATAAAATTTTATTAATGATTACGTCAAAAAGAGGCATTATCATAACGTTTCAACATTATCTGAAGTGAAAACTTTCATGACGACTATATCAATATAGGAATTTTAAAATGTAATCTTCTAGAAATTCCTTTGAATTTTTAAAATGTATTATTAATAAAATAAATTTAAAAAGTGAGTACCAATATAAACATGTCTTTTTAAAAAGTGAATTGTATGGAATTTTTAATGATTCAGGATATGCGAAGTATTTATCGATCTATTTTGGTAATTTAAAATAAAATTAAATATGTTCTAATTATTTCTGTGTCTATTGAAAAAGCTTCATAACTAGCGAAGTAAATGAATGTTACTAAAGCATTTTTAAAAAGCTTTCATGTGTTCTGTTGTGTTTCACATAGTTGAAATATTTTTAATCTACAAATTTCCCCCTCCCCAATACATGTCGAAGGCACAAAATAAAGTTTCAAATTCCATATTTTTTTAAATGTTAATTCCATAGCTAAGCAATCGGGCATTTAACATTCTTATTAAACATGGGATTAGTGGGACATTTCAAATTTATAAAAATAACACCATCATGCCGAGACATGTTTCTCTGTGATTTTAAATCATTCTCCCTTTATTTAGTGCTTTAAAATAACCAAATTCCATGTCGTATTATGAATTTTTCTTGTATGTACGAATGACGTTAATATTTTTTTAATTTTAATTTTCTCATTAAAAATATTTTTACATTTGAATAGATTTATTCGTAGAAGGCCGGATTCCAGAGCAAGGATACGTGGCGGCAAAAATTGTGCTGGGTGATCATGCAACAGTTAATGGTACGGTGCATGTCTTAGATAATGTACCCGGTTTACCATCTCAAACCGTGAGCGAATATTTGTCAACCAAGTCGGAATTTTCGTAAGACTTTTAACTATATTCATTTAATAGACATATTTATTGTTAATTCGTTGAGTATTGCTAACAATTATTATTCTATTCCTATATGTACAGAATAGTTATTTCAGTTTTCAAATCTCGTTTTTACCACGCTTAATCTTTAGATCTATTTTTTCTTGTATCAACAGTATACTATTTGCAGTTTGTTGATTTAAGTAATAATTAGATTATGAATAATGCTCATTTTCCTACATCAGGTACTATTTTTAGGACAGTCTATTTCGTTTAAATTATTGTTAACATTATTAACGATTGGTTATCATCGTACAATGTGAGGGGACACCACTTGTACCAAATTCCCAAGAAACTCCATGAAATGTCACAATTCAATGGAGCCGGCTTATCCTCCAAAAGGAGTCAGCCGCAGTAAAGTAAAGTAAGTAGTATTTCACTAAAAGATATAGTTAAAAATTCTTTAATAGACACGAAACGCGTGTGTGCATGGAGTTGCAACCTACGTTCATAAGGACGTTGGTATAGACTTTTTGTCCTGTATGAAATCATTTAATACTTTGAACATTATTAACTAATGATTTTAATTTCCTTATCGATAGACTGTTCTCCAAACTTAGTGGATGGGCTGGAATACATAAAGCAGACGATTTTTTAAGTTCAATTACGAATAAGAGTTATTTTGGATTCTGAGTACGTAATTCATGTAGAGGTTAATGAAGCATAATAGGATTGAAAATTTTCGCTTGGCTAACAGGTTGACTTGAATAAGTCATGCCTTAGGACATAGAATCTACGACTGGTGAAATTAAAATGACAAAGACCACGAAGCTTTTTTATTCAATTTGATGCTTTTGTCATTGGCATACAAGGGACAGCTCTGACCACACGTTCTGCGTCAATGAAGTTAAATCGATTGACCTATTTAGGCCACATATGCTTTTACGGATACTGCTATCGAGTTTTCCTATACAAGAAATGATATTGGTATCATAGGCGTACGAAATTCCTCTCTAAATCTCATTGAAATATGCGCACTTGAGCATCGCTTTTATTCGTTTATTCATCCACCTGATTTCCGTAAAGTTGAATAACTTTTTCATTACACATTTTAGATATTTCAAATTCACAATCAAGAACGTTTATCTGTTATTCAAATTTTAGTTCCAACTTGAAGATGATGCTTTGTTTAATATTGATTTTTAATACTGACTTCAATGTAGGGATTTTTTGGCGACCAAGTTTCTGGATAGCATGAATATTGGAGGACCGTACACTTTCCTCGTGCCAACCAACTCTGCTTTTCAGCAGATGCGTGCAAATTCGACTGCTGGGGCTGTTCTCCTTCAAGATCCGAGACGCACTAGATATGTAAGCTTGTAAACATGTTTTTAAAAACAAATACCGAACAAATATAACGTATAAGATTTATAAATGAAAGTTAGTTTAACATATTTAGCTAAATGTGCATTATTTTACATTAATAATTGGAATATACCATGAACTTATGTGTTTTGCGAAGCAGTATTAGTGAACTGCCGAAACAGTTAATTGGGATTTACTAGTCCGCAAGCGGATAGTCAACATAAAATATGCATAAAATGTAGAAAATATGTTTTTCCATAGTCACAGAATGTAAAAAGACAGATCTAACGCAATCAATTTATGATATTTCTCAAGTATATACACATACATAAATAAATATTCTAGTCAAAAGTAATTCTGACGAAAGATTTATATCTTTAAATTTTTTAGAACCGGGCCTCTCTTACTTAAAACACTACATTATTGATAAATATTTTTATTTACACATGAACCTGTTAAATGTTCAACTATTTAAAGGAGGAATTCGGTGTGGCGTTCGAGATATGTAAAAAATCTATTAGACGTGTGAATATCCTCGTCGACTAAGATAAATCCGTTCATGCAAAACAGTAATCTGGCTGCAATTATTCAAGGCAATGATCCATTTATTTCGAGACTATTAAACTTCACTTTACAATCTTTCACTGAAATACATCCTGGATTTTCATTTGATTATGTGGGTGGCAACAAATCTGACTCAGTTTGGCTTTTATTTCTTGTTTGGACTGATTAGTAAGTGTGTATGATTTTGTTTCTGTGTATGTGCCTTTTTACGGAAAAGGTCTTTCTCGATGTATTGCAAAGTGATGTCTGAGATCTGGTCATTCTTGTATTGATAGCTTGAGAGTTAACCAACTGTTCGCATTGTAGGTTGTACGAATGTAATTTTTCCGAGTGTAGCCTTCCTTTTATCCTTGTTCAGTATTTCTGTTTTCTCCACTTTGTAACAACGCAGGTGCAGATTGCAGTGTTGAATGCTCATATTGTATCGAAATTTCTGTCTCCGTATGTGCAGCTGCTTTATCCCCTTCAGTTTGTTGCCAATCTGAAAACTACAATCAGACAAATCCATACGACTTGACAAAGGATCAGGATTTGTTATAGTTGAATCCGACGCTTGAAGAAGGTCGATGAACGAGATTATAAATGATCAATCGAAATTCAAGCAAAACATCAAACCAAAAGATTATTCAATAAATATCGAATCATGAATAAATGCAATTCTGAAAAAATAGAAAAATACTTATCATAAATGGCTGATTCCGATATTAGATCAAAGCATTTAGAAGATATACGAAAGGGCAAAACCCGTCGGAACAAACACCACGAGATTGTACGGAAAACCAAAAACTTTTAAAGCCTTGACAGCCTTAGGAGCTCCTCCGATGCGGCCCATTACGTAAATGATCAATGCCACGCAACATAAACCTGTTAAGTTTCTCTGCAAAATACTTCAACCAATACGAAATATTATCAACGCAAACACTATCAAGGACTCTTGCAAAGTAGTAGATGAACTGAAGAGGAAGAACATTCTACAGAATAAAATGGTTTCGCTTGATGTCACATCCTTATTTACGAACATTCCACTGGATAATAAAACGACGATTTTGTTTGACCTGATTATAAATGAGCTGTACGGTATTCCTTTAGAAACCAATGATATTAAAGGCCTCATATTAGCGTGTACAAAAAACGTGCAAGGGAAATACTATTGTCAGATCAATGGTGTAGCTATGGGAAGCTGCTTGCACTCCTCCTGGCAGATGTATACGTTTATCACATTGAAAAACGAGCCTAAAATGTATAATTGACCAGTGTGCACTTTACAAAAGGTATGTAGATGATATATTGTTGTTCATCCCAAAAGAAGCAGACCCATTCGCTATCCTCAAACAAACCATTGGAGCCAATCCAGACATTAAATTCACACTCGAGGTAGAGAAAGACAATAGTTTTTCTTTCTTGATATCAAACTCCCTCGAGACGAAAATGGGGATTTGACACTAGCCATACATAAAAAATCCATTTTCACTGGGCAATACATGCATTTAAACAGTAGTGTATCGAAATCCCACGAAAGAAACATAGTTTATATCCTAGCAAACAGAATCAGGGAGATCTGCTCTGAACACAAGATCGAAGAAGAACTGGGCTACCTGAGGGAAATTTTGCTAATGAACAACTACACAAAGCGGTTCATTGATGTCAACATCAGACCACGACAGATTCGCACTAGAAGGGATACCATCAAGCAGGTCATCCTAAACTTACCATTTTGAGGCGACGTACCGACATCAATAATTGCACGGTGGCTAAATAATATAACTGAGGAGAATTTTCCCAATGTTAAATTTAATATCACGTGTAGCTCACAGAGAACCATGAGGTTGGATGCCAAAGATCAATTGCCAATTCGCTCCAAGTCATTCATAGTCTACAAATTCTCATGTATGTGCGGTAGCACACATAGTGGACGTACGACAAAGCAATAGATTAAAAGAATCCAGCAACATTTACCACAGAATTACTTACATATGTCAGTATAAACTAAGAACTGTAAAGTGCAGAAAATCAATTCACTATACAATTCTTAGCTTATACTGACGTATGTAAGTAATTAATGGGTGGGGTGTTTACATCAAGACCGCAACCTTGATTATAATAATTGTTATCACCACCTGCGCAACCAATGTTCGTTTAATTTATCACAGAAATTGATTAAAAAACGCTTGACACAGTCAGGAAAATGAGCTATTTCAGATCATATATTGGAAACGGGGCACACAGTAAATTTGCTCAATTTCTCAATTCTACATAAAGCGTAATCAAAAAAATTAGTATATATTTATGAAGCCCTGTATATAAAACAACAAACACCTGGCCTAAATATTCAAAAGTTTCATCAAAATGATTTTCTAATCGATTGGCCACGAATAAAAAATTTTAACACAAATTTACTAGCATCTAGGCGAGTCCAAAAACGCCTTCGACTACACTCAGCAAACATTTGATGGGATCGTCAACAAACTGAAGGGTATAAAGCAGCTCCAAATACAGAGACAGAAATTTCGAAATAATATGAGCATTCAACAATGCAATCCACAGGTGCGCTGTTACCAATTGGAGAAAAACAATAGGGACCAAAGGTAAACAGAAGACTACACTCGGGACAAATAACATTCGTACACGAGACAGTCAACAATGCGAACAGATGCTTAACTCCAAAGCCATCAATAAAATAATGACCAGATCTCAGACATCACTTTTCAATACAGCGTGAAAGAGCTTTACATGCAAACAGGCACACAAGTGGACACAAACGCATACAGACATACTAATCAGCCTAAACAAGAAAAAGAAGTAAAACCAAGTCAGATTAGTCGCAACATGTCTAGAAGACTGTCATATACAAGCAATTGTTATCCACATTAATGCAAGATATGCTTGCTTGTTTCTAGGAATGCATGTTATTTTGATATTTTGTTATTGTTTATGTCACTGCAACTGTTTTTTCCTTGAAGATTCTACGTCGTTTGGCGATTCCGCGTTCCTTACTACTGGAAGACCTGCTAGTTGGTCAGCCCTACGATGTCGCCACAGCCAATTTCGCCTACACAAGAGAGAAAATAAATCTGCAGATCACTGCTGCAATGCCATATCGAAGTAAGTAACTGCTCTATCCATTAAGCACACCTGGCGTTTCGTTATACATTCAAGCATGTGCACAGGTTAAACTTAATTTAGCGCAGAATAAAACATATTAATTGATTTGGTTTGGATAGAAAAACGGTCGACAAAAACTTGTGAAAAATCAGTATTAGTAAAAATTGAGCAAATTTGTCGTAAATTTTCAAATGGTGGGGTCAAGGAAGCACCGTGAGTATGCAAGCCAACAGCCGAGTGCATGCTGAAGATTTGTTTGATGAATTCAATGAATAACGTTAGAATATTCACTTTTAAATAAGTAAACATAGATAACGTCACTCTGAAATTTTTTCAGTGCTACTGAAAGGTAGAACTGAATGCACAACGCGCAGGTTGGTCTTGCACAAAAATATAAAGGACTGCGCAATATTCACATTTCATTAAATATTGCCACATTAAATTGTTTGGTTAAGATATTGTGCAACAGTGCATTGTGTACTTGTTTACATGACGTCTTGCAGACTGCGTTGAACAATAAGCGGAATTGGATAATTGCTATATCCGTCTGGTCACAACTGAACTAATTTGTTACAAGGTTCGCAACACCTAATACATATTATTATAATCAAGGTTGCGGTCTTGATATAAACACCTGACCCATTAATTATATCGTATAAACTAAGAATCATTATGTAGAAAAGCCCAATTCATCCAGTAGACGGATCCTTATTGAGAACTAATCAAGTACTGGCTAGAAATTCCGCGGCACTATACAATTCTTGAAATGTTTATATCAAGACCGCAACCTTGATTATAATAATTGTTATCACCACCCGCGCAACCAATGTTCGTTTAACTAATACATATTTTTGTTTATCGTTATCAGCAATTTTGAATTGAATTTGTGGTAATTCTTTTTGGCATGTTAAGCAAAAGATAGAATACAGGTGTGTCAGAACACACTCAAACGTTGTGTACACTACGTAAGATATGTGTTGCGCATATCTCTGTAACTAAAGATATCTTGTTAAGCGGGAAATGCGAATCCTCAACAAGACGATTTTAAATTGTGCGCATGAAACAGTCCTTCTTTGCAGCCTGCCATTATAAACAGATGTCAAGAATTTCGTGCATTGCAGTTCCTATGCAGAATTTCTTTCTTCATTGGAAACGGTGATTTGTTATGTTTCTATTATTAACACTTTAATGCCAATTATTTTTATACTATCTTTGTAAGCCATTATATAGATCACAATTAGCACATTTATTTTAACTGGAGAAAATGGTATGTTTCAAATAATATTTCCAGCAATTGCTTCGAGTTACATAATCTTTATTGCGGCGAACTAACGCGTATGCTTCCAAGATAGATCAGAACACCAGAAATATATGCCAATGCTAGCCTGAACAAAGTGGGCAACCTAACATATGCGAAAATCAGCACAATTAGCATCTAAATTATTTACTAAAATGGCTATAAACATACACGAGGGTGTAATTTTCTTTATCCAATTTGTACTCAAAGTAATTCGAATATTCCTGATTTATTGCGTACCATACGAAACCAGATTTGGACACATTGTATATCCTATTTTACGGATAGGAGGACGGTTTATTCCTATGTCACATAACTTTTTAAAGCAGTAAATGATTGGAAATTCTAGCATCCATTTGATGAATGCCTAATAAGGATGAAGGAAGAAAACAACATTAATAACAAAGTTGATAATAGCCATTTATTTCCAGTATACTAAACTTCACTTCACAATCTTTCATTTATATACATTCTGGGTTTTCATTTGATTATGTGGGTGGTAACAAATCTGATCCCGTTTTACTTCTATTTCTCGTTTGGGATGATTTGTAAGTGTGTATTCGTTTGTGTCTGTGTGTGTGCCTGTTTGCATGTAATGATCTATCTCGCTTTCTTGCATAGTGATGTCTGATATCTGGTAATTCTTGTATTGATGCTTGAGAGTTAACCAACCTTTCGATATTATTTATTTCATTTTAAACTTTGTTTAATAATTTATTTGCTTCTTCGAAGTTGGTCAGTTCAGCTTTACCGGTGTAACTTCGTTGGTGTCAAGTCAGAACGGAGGATTCCAGTGCAAAGATGGGATTATCTATCCGACGTCACTTGTCTTATACACACTAGAAGACAAACGAAGTAGCATGTGCACAGTCTCCCATTGTTCAACCAATAGCTCGATTCCTGCCTGAGAATCATTCATCGCAATATTTAAAACTGCTGTATTTCTGCTAGACAATTTTCCTGTAAAGAAGATGTGATGAAACGAAATTAACTTTTTCTAACTGTTGCAAATGTAAATGTTCATTGATATTGTTTCGAGGTAAAGCTTTCGAGGACTATTTAATGCAAAATGAATCTGCAAATTGTTTATTTTATAAAAAAAAATTTTGAAAACATTTTGAAAAAACATTTATCCAGCGCCATATATGGTTTAACTTGAGTTCAATCAAGCGTGAAAAAAATTGAGTTTAAGCTATCTTAATGAATAATAGTTTATTAAAAGCTTTTCGCCACCAATGCATGCAATTTCTCTCATTTAAATAAATTTGAATTTAATTTCAATTTTACAACTTTATATATTTTACGAGGGAAATGTCAAAAACGAGAGAAGCCAGTCGTCATATTGAAATATTTTTCAAAAAATATCACGTTCATCAGACAAACTGCGCAATTCTTCCCCATAATATGAATTATCGTAATTCAGAGTTTGTATTTTAGTTTTAATCAAGGTTTCGATCTTGAAATAACCACCTGCATAGTGTGTGAAAGGCAATTCATCCAGTAAACTTGTTTCATCCTTATTGGAAAATTTTTTATATTGTCAATATGAATAGACGTTTACCATGTCTTTCTGATCTATTTATGTTTAAAACTAATCGACAGAAAACATTGTTCGTTGGTGAATCAATGCATATTTTTATCATATTTGGCAGCAAGGCTAGTAAGATACTAGTACAACAACAACAACAACAACTACTACTACTACTACTACTACTACTACTACTACTACTACTACTACTACTACTACTAATACTACTACTACTACTACTACTAGAAGTAGTAGTGGTAGTAGTAGTAGTATTTTTCTGCAAAATTTAGAACTGTAGCCAGTAGGGGACACGTTGCATCAGTTATATACACTGAAATAAATCTACACCAGCTGTCACATTCCTCGGTAGTCACAAGATTATTCAATTAAATATTTAATAGTTATTTGTTCTCTTTTGCCGAGAAACTATATATGTGCGTTTGTGTTCAAGAGTTTGAATATTTCAAACAGGACGAGCAATATTGTCCAAATTTATCATGAACAAGACGTGTATTCTCATGCACTCATGCGTTTCATGCGAAGCATCACTGCTGGTTTTCTTCTTTGCAATCCATGGACTATGTTCTTAAAATTTTATGCACGCCTTGGAGATATCATGGCTATCAGCATTTGAGACAAATTTGCAAGTAAGGCAAATTTGTACGATTTCAAGGAACGCACTTTTTTCTGTTTTTTTTCATCTTCACGAATAAACGACAGTTTGTAACTTGCAAATTATTTAGTTGGTCATAAAAAAGTTGATATAGAAGCCTGCGATACCGATAGACAGAAATTGGGGGCTGGATGACCTTTTCCGTGTTACAAAGCTCATATTTTTAATGCATGTTTTATTTTACGGCTTCCTGGGTTCATGTGGGCATTGCATAAGTCGTTGTAATTATTTGTCCTATTCTAGCGCCGTGTTACTTTTGGGTTGACAGTTTATATATTTATTGCTTCCGCGTTCTGTTGATATTCAGAACTCAAGGCTTAAATTAATGTCTAATTTTTATGGAACTGGTAATTTAAACGCTCCAGTGTTTTGAACACAACTTCGGAAACTCAGGGCAAAAAAGTTATCTGTAAGAAATGTTGGCAGGAATTGTTCAATAATGTGGAAATGTCTATATAAATATCAAAATGGACGTCAAAAATAAACCGACAAAACAAACGATTCTTATTGCCTCTTTAGAGATGATGACTTCACTGAGATCAATGATCCAGATATGTGCCAAAAATTTAGCCTGTCAAAAAATTCTTATCTCATGTAATGATAATTACTAGTTACGCACATTGTATAATCCACAATTACTTATATTATTCGCATTTCGCAGTAGGAATATATAACTAATGGGCAATATGTGTAATAAAGAAAATCAAGAAATATTTCGTTATATTATTACCAGCGCGGCCAAGCTGTATCTTTATAGGCCAGAAGGGCAAGCAAGCAAATAATATTATACAATACAAATTACTAATCTCTAATCAAGCGCGTAAGCTATTATAGATAATAGACGGTTTTATTTCGAAAATACATAAGAAAAACACTTAAAATTACGCTGGTATCTGGACATATAATGCCTCCAGTGGTTGACGAGAAATAAGTCCGCATCCCTTCCACTCAGCCGCGTACGACGGTGTCAGCCATATCGTCCGCCGTTTCAGTAGTAACCGCGTGTCATTACGCTAACGGAGGACTATGGCGCAGTGGTGTCTGGGGGGCATTGGTGGTTCGACCGACTTTGGGGATCTCCTATAAATGCTGTGCTCGTGCTCTTCTGTTTGCTACCTACCCATGGCGTTGGCGCACCACCATGACTCGGCATTTCCCGCACCACAAAAGGGTTCAGCAACCGCAAGGGTTACATGGACTGCGCCACCTGGACAGCGTACCGCCACCGAAATGGCGAATGACTCTCGCAGTCAACAACCGGCATACAGCTTCGCCACGAACTGCATGGATGTGATGTGCAAAGCTAGAGGGTGCGATCCTCGATCAAGCAGTGGTGGAGCACCCGCGCCAAATTCCCAAACTCATGTGGAGCCAGAAGCATCTCAAGGAGTCAGCCGCAGTAAAGTAAAGTAAAAGTAAAGAGAATGAAAACTCCGAATACAAAACATCCTCACCAGGAATGGGCGACCTAGTGTTCTCTTATAGCCCACATATAACCATGAACGACTTATGGTTATATGGCAGTGAAACTTTAGTCACTTTTGATTTTTGTATGGCTGTGCATGATTATGATCTTTAATTTTCATCAACTTTGGGTTTCCATTTGATTAAGCGAAGGCGAACAAGTCTGTTTTCTAAATCAGGTTTGCGAGCTTGAACTAAACACCAATCCCATTTTATTTAAGCAGTCCTCGAACAACATAGCAAAACTATTACCGCGAAGTTAAATTTCGCGACTGCTTAAATAAGACGGGATTGAAGTTTTCTTCGAGATCGCAAACTTGTTTTAAAGAGTAATAATGTTTAATAGTATTGTCTGTATATATTTGTGGCGAAAGCTACGGACGGTTAATGTTCGTTATTGCATAGAAATTGTGCAGCCGACATTTCCAGTCAAGTGCAATGTTTGCTATACCATTAGAAGTGAGAGATGCATATCTAATTTTGTTCTCATATATATACAATGCAGATTGATCATTACTATACACATAAATGAGAAAGATTTACCAGGAGCGGAGGATATTTTTAATTAAATGCTGGAGGAAAATATTATTCTAGTCCGTAGGCTTCACCGATGTACATGCAAGTCAAGCAGCATTTTGTGATTGCAGATATTGGAATGGTTATTTAGTTCTTAACAGAGTGGCAATTCCGACCAATATCCGATAAAATGTGCGAAGGATAGCACTGATGAAACTTAACCAACATAAATGGTTAACAGTGCTTGACCTAAAATCAGCTTAGCATCAGATACCGCTAGGTGAATATATGGAAGACAGATAAAATGACACAGTTCGAACTCTTTAAATAAGTTCGTAGGTCATTTTTTCTGTGCAATGCATCACAGATATTTCTGAGATGTTTTAAAGAAACTTCCGCACACTCATTCTTACGTTGATGATTCAATCGTAGCCTTGGATTATTTAGAGCAACATGTTATTTACATAAAAGTGACTCTTTCTCGCAATGATCAGTTTAGTCTCGTCGAACACATTTAAAATGTAAATAGGAATAGAAACACAAAGTCCTCAGGGTATTCGAGCAGACAGTGATATAAATATCTTATTAGTTGAGACCATAAAAAAAATTCGAACACTGTCAACTGCTAAGGAATTGCGTGAGTTTATTTTTATAAGTAATTTTTGCATTGCCATAATGATGTAGCCTCAATCACGGTTAACGAGACACATTTTACGTGCTAAAATAGCCGAGTTCTAACTTGCGTCTTCGTTGGGATGTAGCTGATCAGCTAAAGTTTGAAGGCATTAAAAGTATTTTTGCACATCGCTCTACATTATATGCTGTTCAATCGGATGTAATGTTAACGCAGTCAACGGAAGCACCTGGTGTAGCTCTGTATGCTACAATAGAACAAGAAGATGCTAGTGAATTTACCCAAGTGCATTTTATTCCAAAAAGTGAAAGCCGCATAAAAGTTATATTTGGCAATAGAAAGAGAACTCTTAGCCCTGTACGACTCCTGCATCCACTGTGAACGATATCCTCTGCCTCATTCCTTCGAAGAGAAGAACGGCAATACGTCCCTAGTAGATGCTTTACAAAAAGTTATTCAAATTATCCGCAAAAATAAGTATTCAGCTTATCCGTCTCAGTGAGTTTAATTTGGAAATTAGTCATGTAAAAGACGGAAAGAAAGCTCTGATTGATTGTCTATCTCGAATTAAAATAAATTTAATAAGGCAACAGATTGCCAAGTTGTGGATATTGCACAATTTTCAGTCAAAGCAACAAACAGACAGACAACCCATAAAATGACGAAAGAGATATACACACCTATTTTGTCCTTTCAAGTTAAATGATTCGGAATTCATCGCTTGTACCTCTGAAGAAGAGATGGCCAATAAAGTTGGGTTTCCTCCCGATTATCGGCTTGCAATATATCATACTTTCAGTCATCCAGGTGTGAATGATACCAGAACAATATAACAAGAGCTCTTGTATCGGCCGATCATCAGACGATCTATTATCGAACGCGGTGAAGGTTGTCGGTTATGTCAGTTGTCTAAAGTCGTGTGTTCAGAATTTTGTCGTTTCAAGCTGCCTAATACTGGCTTCAGATTTTCACAATTTGACATCCCTGGATTCCGATACTCTATGACAAAAATAGATTGTATACAAGATAGCTCAAAATTAGTACCATTAAATAGTCAAGATGCAGAGACTATTACTTACGCGTGCTTGCTGCTCTGGGTGGCAAGGTTTGCTGTACCATATGTAGTTTTCACAGATCAAGGTGCTAAATTCATGACGTTTATTTATCAGAAAAAGTTACAATTGCTTTGAGTTGATGTGCGAAGAACAACAGAATACAATACTAAACCTAATGGTCATGTGGACTGCGCACATTGCGTGATAAATACGTCGTTATGTATATCTCGACAAGAGTCCGACTAGATTATCACCCTCCCACAAGTACTATTTAGCATACGATCTAGATGCCATGATGGAATCGAAACATCAGTTCACCAAGTAACATTTGGTCATAGTCCGCTACCCACGGCAGTTATAATAAGCGGTTTTCCGGATCATTATGAACCATTAGTGGTGGAAGTTACGCAGTAACTTTTATTGTTAAATGTGTTTGACCGAATGAGAGTAAGCGTGCTACACGTGAAGGGCAAGATTCGGTTGCTGAAGGACACTTTGTTCACTGACATATCTAGAGATTCGGCTCATCATCTATGGATGCCAGATTATCTAAGAGAAGGAAAATTCCGAGTGCAAATAATCCTCATTAACAAGGGGTAACCTAGTGATCTTTATGGAATCCACATATATCGATGAACGACTTGCATTATATGGCAGTCAAGCATTACTCGCTTTTGGCTTTTGTGTGGCTCTGCATTCAAGCAATGCAAATTTGAGACAATCACCGAAGGAATAAACAAACGAAATAAAACGCAAATGAATGTTATGCGTATTTTGAAGATAGATAAGGAGGAAAGGTCAGGCTAATAAAAAATTAATGGAAAGTTTAATGAATGCGTTAATTACTAGAGGGGCGTAGAAATAACCATACAAAACAAAGAGACCATGAACAATTAAGGAATGCATGTATGAAAACAACACTGAAGAATTAAAATTTCGAGCTATAAATCAAGTAATGGTGCAAATTAATGCAATGTCAGATAAAGGAAGGAGGCAAACACAGATGAATTAGACAAACAATGAAAGTTTCAATGAATCTGTTATTCCATGGAAGAAAGTAGAAATGAACAAGCGGAATAAACAGTCCAGGAAGAACTAAGCAATTTATATTTGAAACAAACATCGTAGTGATAAAAAAACGGAATGAAACTTAAATGAATTAACTGATTAATGCATATTTTCCAGAAAAAGAGAAAGAACAAACAAAATTAAAGTGACTCAGTTAGTTTGTGCAAACTTTAAAGAAAGCTAGGTGGAAGCACGAAAGGAAAAAAATTAATGAAATATTTATTGTATCCTTTTCTGAAAGGAAGACTACAGACATGAACAAACCACAGAAAGTTTATATCGAACTATATAATGCATATTTGAAACTTGCACAGGAGGAATAATTAAACTAACAAAACGTAAATTAATCAGCAAATTATTGCATAATTTGAAGAAAGATAGTAGGAAATACCTCAATTATTAACAATCAAAGAACGTTTCAATTGATACGTTATACGATAGAAGACCGTATGAAGGAACACATGGAATAGATGGACTATGCAGTACCAAACTATGCATATTTGAAACAAAGACCGGTTTAATAAACAAATGAAAATAAACGCAAATGAATGGTATAATTTAAGCATATTTCGAATTGAGATAGAGGGAAATATCAGACTACTAAAAACGATAAATGAATGTTTCAATGAATTCGTTAATCGATAGATAACTGTAGAAATGGTTAAACGGAAGGGATAAACAAGGAAGAACTAAGGTATTCATATTCAATCCAACCAACGAGAGTTTAAACCAGCTATCAAAATAGCAAGTATATCGGTCTAATTAATATATATTTTAAAGTAACATAGAATGAGGCAAAGAAATTAAACAATCAATGAAAGTTGCAATGAATCCGTTGATGGATAGGAGACCGAATAAATGAAAAATCGAAAGCAATAGTCTATGAAGAAATAAGGAATGCATATTTGAAACCAACACCGGAGCATTATATATTCGAAATATAAAAAAGTTATTGGGCACATTAGTACGTACTTTAAAGGAAGAGGAATTATACAATCAAATGTAAATTAAACGATCCGTTAGTCTAGAGTACACCTTAGAAATTTACAAACGCAAGAAACAGACTATGAAGAATCAAGCAAAGCATATTTGAAACAAATATCGGAGGAATAGAAAAAAAGGAAATTTAACGTAAATGAATGAGCTGATTGATGCATATTTTGAAGAAAACGTGAAGAACGAACGGAGGAATTACATAGTCAATGATATATTCAATGAATCCGTTATTCGATAGAAGACCATACTTATATACAATGGAAGTAAAGAGTGCATGAAAAATTTAGAATGCATGTTTGAAAAATACACCGGGTGGATAAAAAACGAATTTTTAAAAAATTGAATGAGTTAATTTGTGCATATTTTAAAGAATGATAGTGGTTCATCATGACCGGGAAAACCGCTAACCATAACTGCCGTGGGTTGCGGACTGTGACCAAATGTTACTTAGTGAACTGATGTTTCGATTCCATCATGGTATCTCGATCGTATGCTAAGTAGTACTTGTGGGAGAGTGATAAGCTAGTCGGACTCTTGTCGAGATGTACATAACAACGTATTTAACACGAAATGTGCGCAGTCCACGTGACCATTATATTTAGTATTGTATTCTGTTGTTCTGCGCACATCGACTCAAAGCAATTGTAAATTTTTCTGACAAATACACGTCATGAAATTAGCATCTTGATCTGTGAAAACTACATCTTGTACACCAAGTCTTGCCACCCAGATCAATAAGCATGCGTAAGTAATAGTCTCTGCATCTTGACTATTCAGTGGTATGACTTTGAGCCATCTTCTATACAGTATCGGAATCCAGTGATGTCAAATTGTGAAAATCTGAGGCCAGTATCAGGTAGCTTGAAACGACAAAATTCTGAACGCACCACTTTAGACAGTTGCAATAACCGACAACCTTCAACGCGTTCGATAAAAGCTCTTCTGATGATCGGCCGATACAACAGCTCTTGTAATATTGTTCTGGTATCATTCACACCAGGATGAGTGAAAGTATGATATACTGCAAGCGGATAATCGGGCGGAAGCCTAACTTTATTGGCCATCTCTTCTTCAGAGTTACAAGCGATGAATTCCGAATTATTTAGCTTGAAAGGACAAAATAGGTGTGTATATCTCTTTCGTCATTTTATGGGTTGTCTGTCTGTTTGTTGCTTTGACTGAAAATTGTGCATTGTACTATTAAATTTATTTTAATTCGAGATATACAATCAATCAGAGCTTTCTTTTCGTCTTTTACATGACCATTGTCCAAATAAATCTCAGTGAGACGGATCAGCTGACAATTTATTCTTTGCGGATAATTTGGCAAACGTTTTGTAAAGCATCTACTTGGGACGTATTGACGTTCTTCTCTTCGAAGGAATGATGCAGAGGATATCGTTCACAGTGGATGCAGGAGTCGTGCAGGGCTAAGAGTTCTCTTTCTATTGCAAAATATAACTTTTATGCGACTTTCACTTATTGGCATAAAATGCACTTGGGTACAATTCACTAGTGTCTTCTTGTTCTATTGTAGCATCCAGAGCTACACCAGGTGCTTCCGTTGACTGATAGCACATAATGTAGTGTGATGCGCAAAAAGACTTTTAATGTCTTCAAACTTTAGCTGATCAGCTGCATCCTAATGATGACGCAAGTTTGAACTCGGCGATTTGAGCACGTAAAATGTGTCTCGTTAGGCATGATTGAGGCTACATCATTATGGAAATGCAAGCCCTGTAAAATTTACACATTAGAAGAAATCCGCGCAATTCCTTAGCAGTTGTCGGTGCTTGAAATATTTTCTAGTCTCAACTAATAGGATATTTATATCACTGTCTCCTCGAATACCCTTCGGACTTCACGTGATTCTTTCCACATTCACATTTAAATGTGTTCGACGAGGAATAGTGTCTTTGATGTCCATTAAATGTTGTTCTAAATAATCCGAGGCAATGATTGAATCATCAACGTAAGAATGAGTGTGCGGAAGTTTCTTTAATTCATCTCAGAAATATCTGTGATGCATTGCTCAGAACAAATGACCTACGAACTTATTTAACGGGTTCGAAATGTGTCATTTTATCTGTCTTCCTTATGTTCACCTACCGGTATCTGATGCTAAGTTGATTTAAGGTCGAGCACTGTTAACCATTTATGTTGGTTAAGTTTCATCAGTGCTATCCTTCGCACTTTTTATTGGATATTGGTCGGAATTGCCACTCTGCTAAGAACTAAATAACCATTCCAGTATCTGCAATCACAAACATGCTGCTTGACTTGCATGTACATCGCTGAAGCGTACGTACTAGATCTTGGAGGAATATTTTTTTCCTCCAGCATCTGATTAAAAATGTCCTCGGCTACTGGTTAACCTTTATTATCTGCGGGTATAGAGATGACCGATACGCATTGCATATATATGGGAAAAAAATTAAATATGCAGCTCTCCCTTCTAATGGTATCGCACAAATTGCACTTGACTGGAAATGTCGGCTGTACATTTTCTGTGCAATCACGAACATTAACCGTTTGTAGTTTTCGCCACACACACAGACACACACATATATATATAGACAATACAATT
>JAQBSW010006791.1:0-45672 GCA_029291075.1 Eudiplozoon nipponicum | reverse complement strand
TTGTGCCTATAGACTGAAATAGACAACCACAATCTGTCATAATGAATCTGTAATCGTTTCCCCTGAAGATGATATCTGAATAAATCTACATGGCGCAATATTATTAGATAGATAAATTGTCAGTAGAAGATTAACATGGCGTGACGTAAAATTGCAAAACAGGAATTAGAAAGATATTGGCCTTTCTTTACATTCATCAAGTATTTTTTAGTGTTGAAGCGCATATTTACTTGGGATTATAGTGACTTATCCACTTAACCACCAAATCGTGTCCCACAGGAAACTTTTAATCATTTATCAACTAATCTTTTATGGTAAGTCTTTTGTTTATTTGAAGCACATAAAGTCTCCTGAAAAATAAAGTTCCAACTAGCCACCTAATTTTTTTCATTATTGAATAGACACAATTAAATGCGCGGAATTTATATCACGATAAAATCGCATAGAGAGATTTTTCCTAAAAAATACATGAACTAAAGATTCCGTAAGTCCTCGATTGAAACTCATGAAGTAGCCATGTCTTTTCACTGTTTAGATCTCACCACGTTGATGCTAGAATTTCCGCGATTGTTTCTAAACTGAAGTCCGTTTTCTTCGGAATCTGCGATTCATCGTCTGCGGCATTCACGCCGCGTGTCACATGCAATTCATCTTTTTACAAGGAAATTTGATTTTTGCGCACATTTTCCCTAGGAAGAATTTACGTGGCCTCTATTTTGACTTGAAGCATAAAATAGCAGAACTTTCGCTATAATTATAAATCATAATAATAAACACTAGAAGAACTTCTAAAGAATTGAATTATCATGCTTTGATTGTACCATGCTTAAATTTAGTCTGCACAAGATTTCAAACGTTTGTCATCAAAATGACTAATGCGACAGAATTGCCGAGGCCGTGGTTCATTTTGGCACAAAATTACATCGCAGTCAGTTCGGCAGCCAAATCCTCGCTTTTGTAATTTAAATTCATATGCCAACTTGTTTTCTTTGTCTATTTTTTTTATCTAGATGAAGGTTACATGGTCTCTCATTTGATCTGGTGTTCCGTCCAGATACACATTTTCTCTCATTGTAGAAAGAACACTGCTTCTCCAAGAAATGGATATTAAATAACGGTATTATTAGTAGAGTGCATCATTGATATTTGTTGAGCATTTAATCCAACCAATGAAAAATATTGTAATTACAATTCATGTTGACCCGTTTCGTCCATACTTGCCATTCATCAATCAGGGCCCCAAACGAAATACATTTACTTCGGAGTCTTGCCAATTATCGACAAATTATCGCCAAACCATTTTCTATTTTAGTTCTATAAACAAATTGCAGTGTTAAATAAGTCTTTTCTTCATGTGGAGCATAGTGAGCATCACGTTGAATAAAAAAGTCCAATTTTCCAATGAGAATGGCCCAGATTCAGACTCAAAACATTTACTTCCCCGACATTCGAATTAACCACAGCTCTAATCGAGATTTGCACTAAGCGCCTTTCGCCGTCATGTTCCAGTTTATGCTGTTAGGTTCGCCTTTCGTTTGAATATAACTTATTTTGAATAACCTTCGACCAAAAATTCCAATTGGCCACCCTCGATCTGTTATTATAAAACACAAAAAAATGCACCTAGAAATAGGTATTTAATTAAAGTATAATTGACAGGTTTTAGTTGTATGAATACGTCGCCAATATGAACTGATCGTAGCAAGCAGAATCAAATGCTGTTCATCGCATATAGCGTATTTGTCGTTATTGGGCGTTTGACTCGTAATTGCCTCGACTCGGCCTCGAACCAGTGAACACTTTCTTCAAAGTCTTGGACACTCTTCAATGCGCGATCACTGCGCAAGATTTGGTTTATAAAGATATCACATTTAAAAGCACATTTATTGCCCTAAAATCTCAATTCAATACAAGTTCCTTGATCGTATGGCGTTTGTTCTATGATGAGAGATCGACAGTGACTAGTTATCAATTCAGGTCTGAAAATATGTCAAATAGATTCTGCATTAACGAAAGATTAATAATAAAACTAAAGTTGGGTTTTTTCCTGAAATAAAGCCAGCACAGCATTGGCGAAGTAGACAGAGTTGAAGAATCCAAAGCAAGTATTCACAGCTTCAAGATCTAATCGCGATAATTGATGACAAGTACATGACCATATCTCAATAAGGGTGAAACCAATCTTCTTTATGAAATGCCTTTTCTGTCAGATGCAATCTTTGGCTTATACTAAGAAATATAACATACGAAATCTTATCAATAATAAGTAAAAGTTAATTCAAATCACACAGTTGGCATGGTGGGTGATAGTATTTGAAAAATTCCAAATACACAACCATAGTTTGCTGTTGAAAATAGTTTCACTAACATGAGATTGGGGCTGAGAATCTGACATTTCAATCGCCTTGTATATCTACGACGGATTCATCAACTTATGTCGGTAGTTCGATGCGCTTCGTTGATGATCGTCATTAAGTCGACTTGCGCGATACACCTGATTTTTGAACAATTTGCTAAACCGTATGACCAATAGAGCAGAATAAAGAATTTGTGCGTGTTCTAGTAGAATAAGCTTGATTTAATTTTTTTATAAAATATCATATTTCAATTTATATTTACTCGATTTCATGCGGAAAGCTGAAGACAAATCGATACTGAAACGACCGTTTAAAGGCTCCCTGTTGTATTCTACAAACAAGAAGAGCTCATCCTTCTGTTCTCTTGATATTCGTCAATGTTGGTCCTGCTAATTTGCTCTCGATCTGTGGTTATTTAAGATGTTTGTTGCTGGTAGCGATACCGTCTGTATTTTGAACTTCCTCTGGCTTCTAAAATTCACGAATGCACCTGTGAAAATGTTTTTATACTGTAGCGATTTGACGGGAATTTTTTTGTATATGAACTCAATATTATAAACTCTTTTTCTGTTTTTTATACTTTAAATAATTCTTGAAGGAGAAATAATGTATGATAGGATTATCAGCTATCTCAAATTGACATCAACAGAGTCCAAAGTAGACGTGAACACGTCCGATCCATGTCTGCTCCAAGTTGTGGACAGTAAGTGATGCGTTCCTAATAAGGATTCAACCTAGTCCACTGGTTGAATTAACTTTTCAACGCCATACAGTCACTATTTAATTTTTTGTGGAATTTTAACATAATTTGGATAAACATAATGAATCAATTATCCTCTGTTTCAGTAATGTTCCAAAAGAAAAATATAAAAAAGACAAAACATAGAAGCAGTAAGCCAATAGCTGATTTGAGATGGGGAATTTGCAAACAATTATTGAATTAAAGAACTGAAAAAGTCTCAAGTTGATTCCGTTACACAACTTACGACCTATATTACACCAAGCCAAATTAATTTTACGTTACAGCTTTATTTGCAGTGTTAAATAAGTCTTTTCTTCATGTGAAGCATAGTGAGCATCACGTTTGATACAAAAACTCCATTTCTTCAATAAGAATAACCCAGATTCAGACTCAAAACATTTACTTCGCCAACTTTCGAGTTAAACACATCTCCAAACGAGATTCGCACTAAGCGCCTTTCGCCGTCATGTTCCAGTTTGTGCTGTTAGAAAATGAAATTCTAATTAATTGGAAAAAATGAGTTTTAATTACTGAAGGTGGTAGGAGAATAGAAAAAAGGAACACTAGCGTGAAATTAAATACATTGTTCCATGATAAATTCAATTTTAATTACGCAGGCATCAAATCAACTAAATATCACATTAAACTGCTCTATCTTGTGTCAAAATTTTGTATGAGAAAAAGGAAAATTCGTGTACGTGAGCAAATTTTAGCAATAAAGAAAAGTTCAATTGAACGATTGCAAATCAATAAAATTAGTTTAAAATAAACACCTTGTTTTCCGCTTACAGCTGTCAAAATGTTTTTAATCTTATCATACTTAACTTTCGTTGAAACGATTTTCATTCTTAAAATATTTTCATTTTAGATTTAGTTTCCATGAGCTTAATTTAAAACGACGGAGGTATTTCACGTCAAATTGTTTCATTCGAAGTGCAAATGCGACTTTTTTAAGTCTCAAGATTGATTTATATGGAACAGAATTTTGATTGTGATTTTAACATCTATTAATCAGACGAAATTTTAAAGAAACTTTAGTATACTTCATAATAAAATAAAGTGTTTCTATATTTGATGCTTTTCCTAATGTTTTAACATCAATTTTGTTTTTTAAGAGTAAAGTTTAACTGCAACAGAATCCAGCTAACATTAATTATTTCCAAAAATAGCTTCTCGCAGTTTTCTTTTGGAAACGGGCTATTATGAAATGTTTAGTGCCATTCCAATGAGCACAATTAAAAGACAAATTGCTTTACGTACTGAAAAAAATTATGTTCTGTTTATTATTAATGTAATCCATAATATAGCACAGTGGCGGTTTCCACCAATTAAACGAAAGCAGGCATCAATATCGACCTTCCGTTTTATTTATTAATATGGTATAATGTCTAACGCCTGCCTTGGAATATTAATTAAATTAATTATTGAGTATATTCATAATTAAACCAGCGACTATTTGACTGCAAATGAAGATGATCTATTTAAAAAATATATATTTAAGTTGGAAGCTTTCTCTAATCTCAATTGAAAAGTAAAAACAGATTTTTAAAGCCTGTACATAATTTAGCACATTGGCCGTTTCCAGCAATTAAACAAAAGCCGGCACTAATATCAACCTCCATTTTATTTGTTAATACATATGGATGTAATTTTGATCAACGTATGTTGGCCAATCCACCTGCCTATCAAAAACCGGATTGAATGAGTACTGCAATTTAAAATTGCGTAAATTCCAAAAGAGATTTAACGACGGAGATTTGGAAAAACGTTATTAATAATTAATAAACTAAATAACAAAAACGAGTTATCAATGTCTGAAGCGTGGAGGATTAAAAATTTTCATAATTTTTATGCAAGCATTAAAAGAATATTCGGGCATTTATCATGAAACAGCAATGTTGAACGCAAATGATCGTACATAGCCCTATTTCACAAACGCTGTCCCTTTCAATTTTAGATTTTTTTCGTGTCGAATTAAATTAAATATATTGAGTTTGAGATACTATAACCAGTTTGAATTCAAATTTCAACTTATGCTTATGGTATGCATTTCCTTCTGGTAGAACCTAATTTGAATTTTTTCTTACCTTTGATACTAACTAAACATCTACGCTACCTAGTTAAATTCAGACAATACATTATTTGGAAATTTATATGTATTTGAAGTCTAGCCACAAACATTAGGCAATATATAACTTCGATATTCGTTACAACGTTTAGTTGAAACAGTCATAATTATTTAAATGTGATCTTGTCAAAACACCAGAAAGAATTACTCTCCTTAGGAGCAAAATTCTGTGTAGTCAAGAAAAACCTAAGTGAACGTGACTCTATTGACATTCAGGCTGGAACGGATATTTCTACAATGACTTAACGAAAGACACCGCCCCACATGCATTAAAGAACCAAGGACTGAAAGCTGCGATAGTAAGCGCACTATAACAATACAAGAAGGAATTCAAAAGCAGCCAAATCATCACAAAAGAAAACACATAGACGAACTCAGTAAACCACAATCAGACAAATCCATACGACTCGCCACACCCAACAAAGGATCAGGAATTGTTATAATTGAAGCCGATGCTTATAGAAAGTCCATGAACGATATCATAAATGATCAATCTAAATTTAAACCAGACATCAAACAGAAAGATGATTCTGCAAACATCGAATCAAGAATTAATGCAATTCTGAAAAAGATGGAAAAACATATTTTAACATCAGTGGCTGATTCCGATATTAGATCAATACTCATAGAAGACATCCAAAAGTCAAACTCCGTCGGAACAAACACCACAAGATTGTACTGCAAACCAAAGACTCACAAAGCCATGGCAGCCGCAGGAACTCCTTCGATGCGGCCTATTATTCCAATGATCAACGCTCCACAACATAAACCAGACCAAGTTTCTCTACAAAATACTTCAACCAATACGAAGCATTATAAACGCAAACACTATCAAGGACACTTTCGAACTAACAAATGAACTGAAGGGGAAAAACATTCTACAGAATAAAATGGTCTCGCTTGACGTCTCATCCTTATTTACAAACATACCACTGGATAAGACAACGGAGATCTTGTATTACCTTATCAAAAATGATTTTTTTGATTTTCCTATTGCGACAATGACATCAAAGACCTCATATTAACATTTACGAAAAACGTGCAATTCACATTTGAAGGGATATATGGTGTAGCTATGTGAAGTTGCATTGCACCCCACCAAGCAGATGTATACATGTATCATCTAGAAAAAAGCGAGCCTAGAATGTTTAATTGACCAGTGCGCACTCTACGAAAGGTATGTAGATGATACCATGTGCAGAAAAAACATTTGCAGAACACGGTGAAACGATAAACTACATTGGTAAAAATAGCACTCGTAAATGTAACAGCGAACAATGCGCACAAACGGTTAATTCTATTGCCATCGAACAATAATGACCAGATCTCAGACATCGCATTGCAATACAGCAAGAAAGACCTTTATATGCAAACAGGCACACACGCAAACACAAACTCATACACAATTACCAATCAGCCAAAACAAGAAATAGAAGTAAAAGCGAGTCAGATTTGTTATAAATGTGACTGCATAAAAGTTGTGCAGCCGATATTTCCAGTCAAGTTTAGTGTATGCGAGACAGCTACAGGTGAGAGCCGCTTATCTAACTTTGATTTCCATATATATTCAATGCGGTTTGATCCTCGATTGTCAGTTTGCCGTCGTACTCTGATGATGATCATGGAAGGTGGAAACGCGTCAGTGTGTTGCGGCTGGCGGTAGTTTTCTTATGTTGTTCGACGACTGGTTAAATGTTATGGGATTGGTGCTTACTTCAAGCTCGCAAACTTGATTTAAAGAATTGTTATTAATGTGTTTTTTCTTCCTAATTAGAAATATACTGTTAAATATTGAAAGGCAATGGACATTACAAAGAATATATATATATATATATATATATATATATATATATATATATATATATATATATATATATATATAGACATAACTGACATGTCTTTAAAAATAGCCAACGCTTCGCAAAATACGACACATACATCAATTACGGACGCAATTACAATAAAAGCGATGACACACCAAATGACGTTACGCAAAAGGAGTGGTCTAAATTGCGCAAAAGCAGTGGTCTAAATTGCGCAAAGCAAAGGCTAGCATAACGAAGAGGAGATTGGTTACAACACATGCACAGTGGGATTGGATGAACGAATATACTAACGAATCCAGAACAATGGCTATAGATGCAGGTAGAAATAAGATTTATTAATAAATGTTATTCCATGGAGTACGTTGTTTGTTCTTATATATATATATATATATATATATATATATATATATATATATATATATATATATATATATATATCATATTAACTTTAACACTGGGAAAATTCTCCTTAGGTATTCTATTCGGCCACCATGCAATTATTGAGGCTGTTTGTCGTCTCTAAATGGTATGTTTAGGAAAACCTGCTTGACGGTATTCTCTCCAGTGCGAATCTGCCGTGGTCTGATGTTGACATCAATGCAAGGCCCTGGGTAGTTTTTCATTAACTAAATTTTCCTGAGGTAACCCAGTTCATCCTCCATCTTGTGTTTAGAGCAGATCTACCTGGTTCTGTTTGCTAGGTTGTTTACTAAGTTTCTTTTGTGCGATTTTGGCACACTGCCGTTGTAGTGAATGTATTGTCCGGTGAAAGTGGATTTTCTATATATGGCAAGTGTCAAATCCCCGTTTTCTTCTCGAGTGAGTTTGATGTCAAGGAAAACCTGCTTGACAGTATCCTCTCTAGTGCGAATCTGCCGTGGTCTGATGTTGACATCAATGAAACGCCCTGGGTAGTTTTTCATTAACTAAATTTTCCTGAGGTAACCCAGTTCATCCTCCATCTTGTGTTTAGAGCAGATCCACCTGGTTCTGTTTGCTAGGTTGTTTACTAAGTTTCTTTTGTGCGATTTTGGCACACTGCCATTGTAGTGAATGTATTGTCCGGTGAATGTGGATTTTCTATATATGGCCAGTGTCAAATCCCCGTTTTCTTCGCGGGGGAGTTTGATGTCAAGGAAGGGAAAACTGTCGTCTTTCTTTACCTCGAGAGTGAATTTGCTTGTTTGAGGATTTCGGAAGTGTCTACTGCTTCTACATGCCTTCTGTAGGGTGTGCACTGGTCAATTATATATTTTAGGCTCGTTTTTCCCAGATGATAAATGTATACATCTGCCAGGAGGGGTGCGATGCAACTTCCCATAGCTACACCATTGATCTGGCGGTAGTATAGCTGATATAGAAACCAAGGACCTCATGAAGTTCCTGGACAAATTTCCTACACAATCAAAATTTCCTACGAACCCAGACGCTTTTATTTTACAGTTATTCAAAATTTATCTTTTCAAAACACCAGAAAGAATTACTCTCCTTAGGAGCAAAATTCCGCGTAGTCAAGAAAAACCTAAGTGAACTTAACTCTATTGACATTCAGGCTGGAACGGAAATTTCTACAATGACTTAATGAAAGACACCACCCCACATACATCAAAGAACCAAGGACTGAAAGCTGCGATAGTAAGCGCACTATAACAATACAAGAAGGAATTCAAAAGCAGCCAAATCATCACAAAAGAAAACACATAGACGAACTCATAAAACTACAATCAAACAAATCCATACGACTTGCCACCCCCGACAAAGAATCAGGACTTGTTATACTTGAAGCCGACGCTTATAGGAAGTCCATGAACGATATAATAAATGATCAATCTAAATTTGAGCAAGACATCAAACAGAAAGATGATTCAACAAACATCGAATCAAAAATTAATGCAATTTTGAAAAAGATGGAAAAACACGTTTAAACATCGGTGGCTGATTCCAATATAAGATCAAAACTCATAGAAGACATCCAAAAGGCAAAACCCGTCGGAACAAACACCGCAACAGTTTACGGTAAACCAAAACTCACAAAGGCGTGATAGCCTCAGGAGCTCCCTCGATGCGGCCTATTATGTCAATGATCAACGCTCCACAACATAAACAAGCCAATTTTCTCTAAAAAATAATTCAACCAATACGTAGCATCATAAACGAAAACACTATCAAGAACTCTTTCGAACTAGCAATGAACTGAAGAGGAAGACAATCCTACTGAATAAAATGGTCTTGCTTGACGTCTCATCCTTATTTTTAAACATAACGCTCGATAAGACAACGGAGATCTTGTGTGACCTCATCAAAAATGAGTTCTTTGATTTACCTATAGACACCAATGACATCAAAGACCTCAAATTAGCATGTACTAAAAAAGAGCAATTTCCATTTGAAGGGATATACTACCGCCAGATCAATGGTGTAGCTATGGGAAGTTGCATCGCACCCCTCCTGGCAGATGTATACATGTATCATCTGGAAAAAACGAGCATAAAATGTATAATTGTCCAGTGCGCACTCTACAAAAGGTATGTAGATGATTACTTGTGGTTCATCTCAGAAGCAACAGACACTTCCGAAATCCTAAAAACAAGCAAATGGAGTCGAGGTGGAGAAAGACGACAGTTTTCCCTTCCTTGACGTCAAACTCACTCGAGAAGAAAACAAGGATTTGACACTTGCCATATATGGAATATCCACTTCTACCGGATAATACATTCACTACAACAGCAGTGTGCCAAAATCCCCCAAAAGAAACTTATTAAACAACCTTGCAAACAGAATCAGGAAGATCTGCGCTGAACACAAGATGGAGGAAGGACTGGGCTACCTCAGGAAAATTATGCTAATGAACAACTACCCAGAGCGTTACATTGATATCAACATCAGACCACGGCAGATTCGCACTAGAGAGGATGCCGTTAAGCAGGTATTCCTAAACATACCATTTAGAGGTTACGTACCAGCCTCAATAATTTAACAGCAGCTGAATAGAATACACACATATATATATATATATATATATATATATATATATATATATATATATATATATATATCCCATTTAAGTGGGATGCAATTTCCCGAATAGCACGAAAGAAAGTAGGTTTTAACATGCACATTTAATGCAGCTAAACTACGAGTGTAATTAAGTGTAACAGACATGCCTTTACCAGCATTCAAAGACAAACAGTCGTTAATGTCGACATCAAATATTATTTACCAATAAACATGAGCAAGTTGTCTATCAACTTACGTAGGCCTTTCGGCCAGAGAGTTAATTACTGGTATGAGAGAACATTGTAAATTAAACGTCTGTTTTAAATAAAATGATGAATACACGTCTGAAATTGTGCTGCACATCCTTAAAACGTCATGAGTATGTTCCCCAGGCGTAGCATTTCAAATTCTTACTAAATGCAATAAAAAGGAGCTATCCACATATGAAGCCTTACGGATAAACAAAGTGCAGCCGGATATATGCAAGCAGAAAAAGCATATTCAGGCATTGAGCTTAAACTGGAGGCAACGCATGCAATTGATTGGTTTTATTTTTCACGCATTCTCTATGTTTACATGATTCTATCTTGTTTTGCCACCCAATTTATATATATAAATATATGTTTATTTGTAGATACTTGAGGAAATAATAAGAGAGAGGCATTTCTTGTATTTCATTATAATAATGTGCTTAATATTGGGCTAAATAAGAATCATTATCTAAAGAATCAATCTCATTACATTTGTCAATTTAAGAAAACAGTCAATGACTCAAAAGCAACTGTACTCCGGTTCGAGCCCCATCCGCAGAAATATTTTCAACACTACTTATGTAGTTCACAATAAGGACGAAACCGGTTTACTGAATCAGTTAATAATGCTTTTTTTGAAATCCTTTGTTTCTATTGCAAACATATATATAATGAGATTTTTGTTTATATGAACACGAAAACTTAATCTAAACAAACAAAATCCTTATAAATATATATTAATTGATTGCGCGAGTAACAATTCTTTCAATTAAGTTTTCGAGCTTTAAGTAAACACCAATACCATTGTTTTTAACCAGTGGTCGAACAACATAGCAAAACTACCACCAGTCGCAACGCATTGACGCGTTTGGACCATCCATGATCATCCTCAGAATACGACGACAAACTGATTAGCGAGGATCAATCCGCATTGAATTTATATGGAAAGCAAAATTAGATATGCGGCTCTAACCTCTAGTAGTCTCGAATACATTGTATTTGACAGGAAATGTCGGCTGCAAAATTACTAAGCAGTCACGAACATTAACAGTTTGCAGCTTTCACCACAAATAAAAATATAGGCAATACAATTAAACAATAATTGACTGCGAGGGTGGTGTTAACAATTCTTTAAATCAACTTTGCGAGCTTGAAGTAAACACCAATCCAATTGTAGTTAAGAAATCGTCAAACAATATAGCAATTCTACCGCCAGTCGCAAAGTCTGACGCGTTTGAACCTTTCATGTTCATCATCAATCATTGTTTTAAATCAAAAGTTATTACCGTTTGCTTGGCCAGTAGATTTTTAAGCGTAAATATTGGATCACTTGCAGTTTTTTCGCTAATTTATTTGCTGCACGTTTACAAAAAGTTACATTCTTTTAATGAGTAAATCCGTTTCTGTTGACAATTTCCGCGTTTTGTAATTTACTTTTTGATGACATACACGTTTGAGGAAGATATGAACAAATAATAAAAAACAGTGGGCATGTGATCATGTGTGCACAGTAATCGAGCTAAACGGAATTTCTGATAGATCCGAAATATCTCTGCTTAATTAATATTTCCAGGTTTATTTGATACATAACTTCTTTCCATTATAAATAACTTTCGAACGTCATGTAAAAAAAAAAAATTTAATAAGTTGGTGTAAATGAACATTCTCTAGAAGAAAGATTTTGTACGTCAATCATTCTAGTTATATGTGGCGGTGTTCCACCTAATTCAAATTATTTATTTTCTATGAAAATAACTTTAATATTGAAAGATTAAAGGTGTATTCCTGAATGGTTTTTGTCGTTGTTTAGGAAATCATAAGAATGAAATATCTTGTCGACAGGTTATTTTTAAGCACAATTTTTGACGGTTTGAATTTCTAAATTAAGCGGCAAATGAATCAGTTTTTGCCTTAGCTAATTGTTAGCAATTAATGAACTCTACGTTTTGGGAGTAAGTCGTTGTTTTTACAATATTTGATAGAGCGTACATTGATTAAATTTGACGTAGTTCTAATTCTCCTTCATTTTTATTAAATCTTTATGTGAAAATAAATTTACTATAAATAATAACTGTATTTATCCGATATTTCAAACTGTAACGTTTTTAAATTTTTAAATTTAAGTTACTAAAATCACAACACCATAAAAAACGAAACTCTAAACACGAATAAAGATCAGTGACTCGTTATCAGTTTATAGATTCATGTACAAATAAAGAATTAATTGAAACGAATTTTCAGCGTTTCATAGAATAATGGGGTTATAATATTTATTAATGTAGTCGTTGGAATTTCAGCAATTTGATTAAAAACAATGCTTCTCTAGACCAGACAACTTCAGTTTATTTTATTTTCTAATCAAAAAATTTAGATTTATACTCATATGGACTTAGAAGGATAAGTAAATAAAAGTCGTTAATCATTTTTGATTAGTTGTTGGCAAGCTTCTTAAACCAAATAAAGAGAAAATAGGCACTCATGATGATAGATATCAATGTGACGTCACAACTTCAATTAATGAAAATAATATGAGTGAATTTTCATGACTTTAAAAATCATAATATCAATCTTATTTTGTCGCAAAAAATTCATGGCATCAAGGGGCAATTCTTTTAGAACAAAAATTATAGCAAACCTTCATGTGAAATAACATATATATATATATATATATATATATATATATATATATATATATATATATATATATATATATTCGTTTTCTTTGGTAAGCCTCCTATTCGGTTGAGACAATTTTGTAACTTTGTGCCTATAGACTGAAATAGACAACCACAATCTGTCATAATGAATCTGTAATCGTTTCCTTCCTGAAGATGATATCTGAATAAATCTACATGGCGGAATATTATTAGATAGATAAATTGTCAGTAGAAGATTAACATGGCGTGACGTAAAATTGCAAAACAGGAATTAGAAAGATATTGGCCTTTCTTTACATTCATCAAGTATTTTTTAGTGTTGAAGCGCATATTTACTTGGGATTATAGTGACTTATCCACTTAACCACCAAATCGTGTCCCACAGGAAACTTTTAATCATTTATCAACTAATCTTTTATGGTAAGTCTTTTGTTTATTTGAAGCACATAAAGTCTCCTGAAAAATAAAGTTCCAACAAGCCACCTAATTTTTTTCATTATTGAATAGACACAATTAAATGCGCGGAATTTATATCACGATAAAATCGCATAGAGAGATTTTTCCTAAAAAATACATGAACTAAAGATTCCGTAAGTCCTCGATTGAAACTCATGAAGTAGCCATGTCTTTTCACTGTTTAGATCTCACCACGTTGATGCTAGAATTTCCGCGATTGTTTCTAAACTGAAGTCCGTTTTCTTCGGAATCTGCGATTCATCGTCTGCGGCATTCACGCCGCGTGTCACATGCAATTCATCTTTTTACAAGGAAATTTGATTTTTGCGCACATTTTCCCTAGGAAGAATTTACGTGGCCTCTATTTTGACTTGAAGCATAAAATAGCAGAACTTTCGCTATAATTATAAATCATAATAATAAACACTAGAAGAACTTCTAAAGAATTGAATTATCATGCTTTGATTGTACCATGCTTAAATTTAGTCTGCACAAGATTTCAAACGTTTGTCATCAAAATGACTAATGCGACAGAATTGCCGAGGCCGTGGTTCATTTTGGCACAAAATTACATCGCAGTCAGTTCGGCAGCCAAATCCTCGCTTTTGTAATTTAAATTCATATGCCAACTTGTTTTCTTTGTCTATTTTTTTTATCTAGATGAAGGTTACATGGTCTCTCATTTGATCTGGTGTTCCGTCCAGATACACATTTTCTCTCATTGTAGAAAGAACACTGCTTCTCCAAGAAATGGATATTAAATAACGGTATTATTAGTAGAGTGCATCATTGATATTTGTTGAGCATTTAATCCAACCAATGAAAAATATTGTAATTACAATTCATGTTGACCCGTTTCGTCCATACTTGCCATTCATCAACCAAGACTCCAAACGAAATACATTTTCTTCAGAGTCATGCCAATTATCGACCGAGTTATTTAAACCAAGCCATTTTCTATTTTAGTTCTATAAACAAATTACAAGGTTAAATAATTATTTTCTTCATGTGGAGAATAGTGTGCATCACGTTTTATAAAAACTCCAATTCTCCAATGAGAATGGCCCAGATTCAGACTCAAAACATTTACTTCGCCGGCATTCGAATTAAACACAGCTCTAATCGAAATTGGCACCAAGTGCCTTTCGCCGTCATGTTCCAGTTTATGCTGTTAAGTTCGCCTTTCGTTTGAGTATAACTCATTTTGCATAACCTTCGACCAAAAATTCCAATTCGCCACCCTCGATCTGTTATTATGAAACACAAAAAATACACCTAGAAAAGGGTATTTAACTAAAGTATAATTGACAGGTTTTCATTGTATGAATACGTCGTCAATATGAACTGATCGTAGCAAGCAGAATCAAATGCTGTTCATCGCATATAGCTTAATTGTCGTTATTGGGCGTTTGACTCGTACTTGCCTCGACTCGGCCTCGAACCAGTGCACACTTTCTTCAAAGTCTTGGACACTCTTCAATGCGCGATCACTGCGCAAGATTGAGTTTATAAAGATATCACATTTAAAAGCACATCTATTGCCCTAAAATCTCAATTCAATACAAGATGCTCGAATGTGTAGCGTTGGTTCTATGATGAGAGATCAACAGTGTCTAGTTATAAATTCAAGTCTGAAAATATGTCAAATAGATTCTGCATTAACGAAAGATTAATAAGAAAATTAAAGTTGGGTTTTTTCCTGAAATTTGCTTGCAATATAAAGCCGCGGCGCACAGCATTGGCGTAGTAGACAGAGTTGAAGAATCCAAAGCAAGTATTCACAGCTTCAAGATCTAATCGCGAGAATTGATGGCAAGTACATGGCCATATCTCAATAAGGGTGAAACCAATCTTCTTTGTGAAATGCCTTTTCTGTCAGATGCAATCTTTGGCTTATACTAAGAAATATAACATACGAAATCTTATCAATAATAAGTAAAAGTTAATTTAAATCACACAGTTGGCATGGTGGGTGATAGTATTTAAAAAATTCCAAATACACAATCATAGTTTGCTGTTGAAAATAGTTTCACTAACATGAGATTGGGGCTAAGAATCTGACATTTTAATCGCCTTGGATATCTACGACGGATTCATCAAATTACGTCGGTACTTCGATGCGCTTCGTTGATGATCGTCATTAAGTCGACTTGCGCGATACACCTGATTTTTGAAAAATTTGCCAAATAGAGCAGAATAAAGAATTTGTTCGTGTTCTAGTAGAATAAGCTTTATTTAATTTTTTATGAAATATCATATTTCAATTTATATTTACTCGATTTCATGCGGTCAAGCTGAAGACAAATCGATACTGAAACGACCGTTTAAGGGCTCCCTGTTGTATTCTAAAAACATAAAGAGCGCATCCTTCTGTTCTCTTTATATTCGACAATGTTGGTCCTGCTAATTTGCTTTCGATCTGTGGTTATTTAAGATGTTTGTTGCTGGTAACGATACCGTCTGTATTTTGAACTTCCTCTGGCTTCTAAAATTCACGAATGCACCTGTGAAAATGTTTTGATCCTGTAGCGATTTGAATTTTTTTCTATATGAACTCAATATTCTAAACTCTTTTTGTTTTTTTTTTATACTTTAAATAATTTTTGAAGCAGAAATAATGTATAATAGGATTATCAGCTATTTCAAATTGACATCAACAGAGTCCAAAGTAGACGTGAACAGGTCCGATCCCTGTCTGCTCCAAATTGTGGACAGTAAGTGATGCGTTCTTAATAAGGATCCAACCTAGTCTACTGGTTGAATTAACTTTCCAACACCATACAGTCACTATTTAATTTTTTGTGGAATTTTAACATAATTTGGATAAACATAATGAATCAATTATCCTCTGTTTCAGTAATGTTCCAAAAGAAAAATATAAAAAAGACAAAACATAGAAGCAGTAAGCCAATAGCTGATTTGAGATGGGGAATTTGCAAACAATTATTGAATTAAAGAACTGAAAAAGTCTCAAGTTGATTCCGTTACACAACTTACGACCTATATTACACCAAGCCAAATTAATTTTACGTTACAGCTTTATTTGCAAAATAAAATAATATGAATTTGCTAAATTAAGGCAAATTTTTTTATCTAGCAAATTAGGATTAAACGCATATAATGGATGGTCATTTAAAAACACACAAAATAATTCAAATTTATTTTATAAACTTAGTTATAACCAGGTTAAAATATACTAAAATTTGATCAAATTGACAGAAATAGATAGACAAAGATTTCACAGCAGTGAGCGAACAAATTACAAAAAAAATCCCGCGTAAGTAAATTTCATGAAACACGCGATGCATTGGACCTTTTTGAATGTACGTTAAAATGCAAAAAAATTTATGAATTAAACGAACATCGGTTGCGCGGGCGGTGATAACAATTATTATAATTTAGGTTGCGGTTTTAATAGAAGCACCTTACCCATTAATTACTTATTCATGTCAGTATAAACGAAGAATTTTATGGTGTAGAAAAATGAAATTCATCCAGTAGACCGGTTTCGTCCTTATTGGAAACTTATCATGAACTAGCCAGAATTTGTCGTGGACAGGGCTCCAACCTAGGCACGTCTGCTTCAGAATCGGGTGCTCTGATCAGTGCAGCAGAGTGGCTCAGTTGTTAGACCTCCCGATTCCGAAGCAGACGTGCCAAGGTTCGAGCCCAGTCTGCGGCAAATTCTCGACTGTACGTGATGAGTTCCCAATAAGGACGAAACTGGTCTACTGGATGATTTGCCTTTTCTACACTATACAATTCTTAGTTTATACTGAAAAATGTATGTACTTAATTGATAAGGTGTTTATATCAAGATCGCAAACTTGATTATATTTAGAGTTTATGAATTTGTGTTAACGATAGGTCTAATCTTATTATTAAAACCTTATAACTCTTTGTTAGAATTTCTTAATCGAAATGAAGACAGAAGATAGTCAGTTTTGTTATTTCTCCGGTAGAATAGAAACGATACATTTGTTTATTGATTATGAATATGCGATAGCTCAAACATCATATTTCACAAAGTTTGGTATTGGATTTTACCTTGTTAAAACGCGTATGAAGCTATTATACACATTTAATGAAAGTATAAATCTTAAAGAAATATTCAAATTGGTAAATTTTATTGGATTAAATCAAACAATTTCCATATATTTGCAACACTTGTCCACTCTATTACGTAATAATAAAACGTGAGCTTAACTAAATAGTTGATATTTTAAATGTTCGAAAAACTAGTTAACTTAATTTTATCTGAGGAGCTCTAAAATTTTACTGGCATTGTTTCTCCGCCTGTCTACTTAATTTGTGTAATGCAAAGATCCATATTTGCACACGGCTTTGTGACAGTTATACTATTGACAATATTTTATCATCCAAATTTTTGAACATTAGTCGTCCTATATAGAATGGGGTCAAGCTATTCGTGCTATACGTTTTAGAGAAGTGGCCACTGAAATGTCAGCTTTAATTTGAAGAAAGAGTAATAGATTGACATTACAGTTGCACACTTGGTTGGTACTAGTCGTAATATGTTATCTTTAGGCAAACCTACGAATCCCTCTAGCGGACAGAAATTCTAATCTAGAAAACTTTTTCTAAATTATAATCCACTCGTAGCTGTGATAAACGAAATAACCTCAATAAACTTGACATTTTAAGAAAATCATTTGATTCTCATAATTGATGATCAAATGCTAAGCTTCAGATACTATAGCAAAACTTACTATGCTCCCCTCCCCGCATGCATCAATGAAATGCCATCTCGGCTGTTATCTTCCATGGTGACGATTTTTCTTTTTCGACACAAGGATTGACTCATGATCTCCACGTAATCATTATATAACTTTTTTGCCATCTGGATGTGTGTACTCTTGAATCATTAACTTTGTCGGATCAGAATACGCAATCTTCAACTTGCTCATGCTAGACACAACTAGAAAGATTAATGAAGAAATTTCCTCCTTTCGTCACCTACAAACAAGGCTTTATGGAGACCTATTGACTATATCTTCCTCCTGTTTTGTACCGTCTCCATAATTTTGTCATTAAAAGCTGTATGACAAAGCAACTCTCCCCTTTGCATCTACTAATCTATCCATATGTGCTTTGTGATACACACAAATAACGTGCGCATTTCAAACTCTAAAAACTGCTCACATGGTATATCAATTTTGATAGGAACTGACCAACGAGCGGTGGATGCAACGGATCTCGTTTTGCTTGCAATGAAGTGGGCCTACAATTTTCTTTATCTTCAGCATCAAGAGCGAACTGTGGTTATTTTAAAATTATTTTATTTTACATTCATGATCTAAAATAATTGCGTTAAGTAACTACTGATATATATTCCGCATTGAAGCCTTGAATTGATTTCATCTTTAGATTAGGTAATATTCATTAGAGATCGTGGAAATGTGAATTATATCGCGGAGTCCGTGTAAAAATTTCAATGTAAATGAATTATGTTGCGCGTTGAGTTTCGATAACAAAAACATGTTTTTAATTGTGTTGTGATTTAGTGCAATTTAAATTTTGAAAGAAATCATTCTAGATTCACCGCACAAGCAATATATTTATGTTTAGCTATTAAATGTACTTATAAAATTCCTGTAAAGGAATTGCGTTTACAATTCGTCATATAGAATAAAAATTATTCATAGCGAGAATTACTGGCTATGATATTTTTGTGCGTGTGCGGCCAAGAAAGAATGCTTGAAATCATTAAACTTTCTGGATAGGTCGTTGTTTGCGTGATTCGAATTTTGGCTGCACATTCGAAGAAATGTGTTATATCTGCTTAAAATAGCAATTCTGAGATAAGTCGTCCTTTCCCCATGGTATCAACTTGATAAATGTCTTGGTTTTCTGTCGGAAGGTAGTAATTATCTGAATAGAAAATTTTTTTATGTAATAAATATTCGAATATGTTTAGTATTCTTACCTTGGAATTATTTTATCTCCACTTTATTATGTAAACAATGAGTAAAACATATTAAACCAATTTTAATCTGACTAAATAATTGGCGTTGTTGATCAATGGAGACCTATATGTTATACATTGTTCGCTTTTTTTACATGTTCAATAAATATTTGCGTGAAAGTCAATTTTGCTATAAGTAGTACTAACTTGTATCAATTTTGTCAAATTTTAATGTTATTGAAATTTCCTCTTGGATCTCATAAAATGAAGTCGACACCAAACATGTCTCCGTAAAATAATAAAGATAAATGACTCCGTCCTTTTATATTTTCATGCAAAAATAAATAATGGATAAATTGGTTATATTGTATTTAGAAATAAAATTGAAATAATTCCTCTTTTAAATCAGGCCACATTTAAAGAATTCGTCGTTGGTGCAAAATAAGATTAAATTATTCGGAGAAACAAGATTTTAAATAAGTGTTTCGCAATGTGATCAAAACTTATATGAGCCAATTAGAGCATCTAATTCAACTCTCGCAGTTACTTATTTTTATAGATGCATAAGTCACAATTAGCACGCCTCTCCAAATCAAGAAAAAAATATACACTGAAGATATTTGACGTCGGTTTGTCGATTCACATTCATTTATTTAAAAGACTGTAAGTAAAATATTCATAATGTTAAGAATTTTAAAAAATTCATCTTAATTTGCCATAAAATTCTTATACATTTCCAGACAATTCGTTTACAAATGAGATAGGTGCTAACCCTTATTTCCAAAGTATTTATATATATATATATATATATATATATATATATATATATATATATATATGTATGTACTGTGTTTTCATTTGAATATGTGGGTGGCAACAAATATATATATATATATATATATATATATATATATATATATATATATATATATAAGAACAAAACATCGTACTCCACGGAATAACATTTATTAATAAATCTTATTTCTACCAGTATCTACAGCCATTGTTCTGGATTCGTTAGTATATTCGTTCATCCAATCCCACTGTACATGTGTTGTAACCAATCTCCTCTTCGTTATGCTAGCCTTTGCTTTGCGCAATTTAGACCACTGCTTTTGCGCAATTTAGACCACTCCTTTTGCGTAACGTCATTTGGTGTGTCATCGCTTTCATTGTAATTGCGTCCGTAATTGATGTATGTGTCGTATTTTGCGAAGCGTTGGCTATTTTTAAAGGCATGTCGGTTATGTCTTTGTTCCAGTCCAATTTAATTTCTTTTTGAATTATTTTCTGCACGTTTAAGCAGGGCTTCAGCTTATTAATTGCAATAGCTTCAAAAGCCAGAAGCATTTTCTCTGTTTTTGCCTTGTAGAGAACTGAAAAATTGTTACTACTAACAGCATGACCTGTGAGTAGTACATGTTCGCAAATTGCTGATTTTTGTGCAGGAGCTGCACCCCTCTTTAATAGTTTTTGAGGGAGATGCTGATTTATTCTAGTTTCGAGCCTCTTTTTTGATCTGCCGATGTACTGAGCGTTGCAGGTACATTGAAATTTGTATACAGACAAAGGTGTTGACGTCACAGAGAGGCTATCTTTTTCATTCGTGCGCATCAGTTTTGTTGTGTTGAACACCACTCTCACCTGTATTGATGGAAACTGTGCTTTTGTCGCTCGAATTACTTTTCGTTTGAAGATTTCCGCTGGAAGATCACCTCCAAAGGGAACACTAAGCGTTACTATCTGGGGAGTTTGATTTTCTTCCAAATTGGCCTCGATTTTGTTGCGTTGCCTCAAGTTGTAATCGATGAACCAGTCCGGATAGCCATTATTTCTCAACGCTTCGCGAAGCAAATTTAGCTCTATTTCAATGTTGTCCGGTGAACAAATCCTGCGTATTCGTGTGCCCAAATTTATTATTAGGTTCCTTTTGTACGCCCTTGGCACACTACTCATATAATGGATATACTGTGCAGTCCAGCTTGATTTCTTGTGAACTGACCTTGAGAGAGTACCTTCTTCATCTCTCGTTATTCCTACATCTAGGAAGGATAAATATCCGTCTTTTTCTTCTTCTATTGTAAACTTGATTGCCTGGTCTACCTTGTTTATGTGATGTAGCAGTGAATTTGTATCTTCATCCTTTTCAACGACCATGAAAGTATCGTCAACGTAGCGCACGTAAAAATGAGCTCCATTGATAAATGGTTTTAAACCAGTTGTTTCTAAATGGTGCATGTATATGTCTGCCAATACTGGTCCAAGAGGACTACCCATACCTATGCCGTCAATTTGTCTGTAGAAGACTCCTTGGAATACGAATTGTACGTTGGATGTGCATAATAGAAGTAGTTCTCTCATGTCGTCCACTTCTATCAGTGTTTCCGCTCCTGATGATCGTATATATTCACATAGGATATTTATAGTTTTATTTACTGGAATGCTAGTAAAGAGTGACTTTATATCGAGGGACACCATTTTCCTCTCTTTCAAATTTAGGTCGCGAATTTTTTCTACGAATTGAAAGCTATCCTGTACAACGTGGTCTATTCTTCCTTTCATGATAGGCTTTATAATCCGGCATAATAGTCTGGCTGCCTTGTGCTGTGGGGAATTTATCATAGATAAAATGGGCCTGAAAGGCGGAAGTCCTTCATTGTTGGTCATTTTGTGAACCTTGGGCAACCCATATAATATCGGTTGCGTTGAACCTACGGGCTTGGCATGTTTGCATTCTGTAATAAAAGCATTTTTGTGCTCTATGTCGATTTCTTGTTTAGCCTCGACCTTCGAAATAATTCGGTTTAGAATCTTCGTTATGGAATTTTCTAATTTTGCCGTAGTGTCGCGTTGTACCTCTTCGCGTTTAAATTTTGATTTGTCATTCAGAATTTGTAACATCGCCTGACTATAATCCGTATAGTTCATTAACACTACGCCTGTCCCTTTGTCTGGCTTCATGAGTCTGACTTGTTTGTTTCGTTGTAGCTCATTCAGTTCTTCTAGATGCCTTTTGGTGACCAGTTTATTGCCTTTGAATGTGCGCATATATTGGCCATACGCACTTCGGAGGTCCGATTTAAAGAGCGAGATGTCGTATTTTTCATTTGATTTGTGTTTTGTGGCATCTTCAAAGAAGCATTCCATTGATGCCTGCATATGCATCATTTTATCGTTTATTCTAGTTTTTGTTATGCAGTATTTCGGTCCAAGAGAGAGAACTTCATTTTGATGTTTTGTTAGATTTATGTCGTAAAAAGTGTAACCTAATAATAAATTTGGGCACACGAATACGCAGGATTTGTTCACCGGACAACATTGAAATAGAGCTAAATTTGCTTCGCGAAGCGTTGAGAAATAATGGCTATCCGGACTGGTTCATCGATTACAACTTGAGGCAACGCAACAAAATCGAGGCCAATTTGGAAGAAAATCAAACTCCCCAGATAGTAACGCTTAGTGTTCCCTTTGGAGGTGATCTTCCAGCGGAAATCTTCAAACGAAAAGTAATTCGAGCGACAAAAGCACAGTTTCCATCAATACAGGTGAGAGTGGTGTTCAACACAACAAAACTGATGCGCACGAATGAAAAAGATAGCCTCTCTGTGACGTCAACACCTTTGTCTGTATACAAATTTCAATGTACCTGCAACGCTCAGTACATCGGCAGATCAAAAAAGAGGCTCGAAACTAGAATAAATCAGCATCTCCCTCAAAAACTATTAAAGAGGGGTGCAGCTCCTGCACAAAAATCAGCAATTTGCGAACATGTACTACTCACAGGTCATGCTGTTAGTAGTAACAATTTTTCAGTTCTCTACAAGGCAAAAACAGAGAAAATGCTTCTGGCTTTTGAAGCTATTGCAATTAATAAGCTGAAGCCCTGCTTAAACGTGCAGAAAATAATTCAAAAAGAAATTAAATTGGACTGGAACAAAGACATAACCGACATGCCTTTAAAAATAGCCAACGCTTCGCAAAATACGACACATACATCAATTACGGACGCAATTACAATGAAAGCGATGACACACCAAATGACGTTACGCAAAAGGAGTGGTCTAAATTGCGCAAAAGCAGTGGTCTAAATTGCGCAAAGCAAAGGCCAGCATAACGAAGAGGAGATTGGTTACAACACATGTACAGTGGGATTGGATGAACGAATATACTAACGAATCCAGAACAATGGCTGTAGATACTGGTAGAAATAAGATTTATTAATAAATGTTATTCCATGGAGTACGTTGTTTTGTTCTTACATTTTTAAAAATGATGAAATTAGAAACTATCATTATATATATATATATATATATATATATATATATATATATATATATATTTGTTACAAACCTATATATTCAAAATGAAAATCAAGAATGTATAAAATGAAATATTGTAGAGCGAAGTTTAGTATTCTGTAAATAAATGGCCATTATCCACTTTGATATATATATATATATATATATATATATATATATATATTCTTTTGAAAAGGGAGGTATAAAAAAATTATTGTATGCAAAACAAAAAGAAATTTTATCAGATACAAAAAACTTTACTTTCTCATTATCTCCTCAAGTATCTATAAATGAATATTTCTTTATATATAAATTGAAAGTAAAACAAGAATGAAAAATATACACATGGGGAGAGAGAGAGAGTGTGTGAAATAATGGAACAAAAAATCAGTTGCCTGAATCTCCTCCAGTTTAAGCTTAACTCCTAAACATGCTTTTTCCGCTTGCATAAACCCGGCTGCGATTTTTTTTATCCATAAAGCTTCGTATGTGGCTAGCACCCTTTTGTTATTGTATTTAGCTATTATCTTTAATGCTATGTCTGGAGAACATACGTGTGAGATTTCAACAATGTGTTGTATTCACCATTTGATTTAAATTAAGCGTATAAGTTGCCATGTTCTCTCAGTCAATTAATTATTTGTCTGGTCGATCGGCCTACGTAAGTTGATTGACAACTTGCGCATATTTATTGGTAAATAATATCTGATGGCGAAATAACGGCTCTTTCTCCTTGATTGTTGGTAACGGCAAGTGTGTTACTTTAAAAAAACACTCGTAGTTTATCTGCACTAAACATGCGTGTTAGTGTTGCTTTAACTTTCTTTTGTGATATTCGGCAAAATGCATCCTCCAAAAATGGGATGTTCAGGAGACTGCCTACTTTTCTGGTCAGAAATACGTCTGTTTTTGTTGACTTTCTCTTTGGATAATTGCTTAAAGTAAGTCTTTAGGATGTTCATTGGACATTAAATCGTTTATTGGTTTGTTATATTCGCTGTGTTGTGAATCTGGACTAACCAACCTATCAATTCATAAAATGCAGCCACGAACAGTTGATAGTTTAAATGCCACAAAAATGCTGTAATGCAAATACTGTGCAGACCAAGTAGATATAAGGTAAATTGTTCTGTTTAATTTACCATTAGTATCTTTCTTTCGTATTACATCTAAGAAAGCCAATCATCTTTCTCGTGCTCTGACTTAAAATGGATATTCATATGCGCTTTGTTGAAAATTTGAAGCAATGTTTGTGATTGCGACATGTTCTTCAAAATAAAAAGAATATCATCAACGTACCGCATATATTGCGCACATTTACTTATGCCTCTTCTTAATGATGTGTTCTCTAGATGCCTTAGAAAAATCTCAGCCGACACTAGAGATAGGGGGCTCCCCATTGCTACACCATCAGTCTGTTTATAGATGCTTCCATTAAAACGAAGCGGTACTTATTTCGTGCACAATACCATACGTTTTCGTAGAGTGTGATCTGGCACCGGCGATGGTAATATGTGTTGTTTTGTACATTATTGTGGAAAGAACATTATTATCAGTGTGATAAACAATTACGGTTCCCAGGTTATTTGTTGCGTAGAATACGAAAGTCCAAACTACGAGTCGACCGAAGAAATCTTACACGGTTGGAGTATTTCAAAATTGAGCAGTTGAAGGAAGATGAAGCAGTGCTACAGGCAAGAATCGGGGGTGTATCTTGTGTATAGGTTGAACTAAGTCTCTTTGCAAGAAGGAAATTTCTGATGTTTTAGCCGGCAGTTATGACGAAAGGTAAAGTCAGAATTTTGAACAAATTTGAAAAAGATATGAAGCCTGGAGTTTTGTGTGATTTAATACCTACCGATCTTGAAAAATATGTGCTTAACTTATCAAAAGTTCCAATCGATCAGCTAACAATGGAGGCATAACCGATGGGCCGAAATTATGGAATCCATCCTTCAAATAATTGCGATGTTGATTTTGAGGCAGCATTTCAATTGGTATTTGATCAAACATCTGACTTGGAACTAACTAGTATTGATTATAACAATTGATTCAAGGCTAAATTAGTTGATCAGTCTTCACATTTGAATTCGTCTAAATGCGCAGAACAGCATGCATTGACAAAGCAACAAATAAATGAGCTTAAAGGTTTCAGCAGAAATGCAGACATCAAAATACTACGCGCTTATAAATGCAAGAGCCAAGTTATAATGGAAAAATCTTTCTATCTACCAAAGATGGAAAACGTGTTGAATAACAACACAAATTCACGCGTCTAGACGATAAATCAGACGAAATCGACAAAGTGGAGCGCAAAGTAATAAATGAAATTAAGATCTTGAGAGATGCCGGTTTAATTGACGAGACCACTGCAAAGAAACTCAAACCAGTTCGATCATCTACGCCAACAATGTACGGATTACCAAAAACACACAAAAGAGGTTGTCCTATGAGGCCAATTTTATCAATGGTAAATTCTCCGTTTCATGCACTAGCTAAATGGCTATTTCGTATACTTGAACCATTGCGTAAACTACTAGGTAATTATTCGGTTGCTGATTCGTTTGAGTTTGTAAACAAAATTCAAAATATAAATGTTCAAAACCAGATTATGGTATATTTTGATGTTACGTCTTTGTTTGCAAATGTTCCAATACATGAAACAATTTACATTATAGTCAAAGCGGTAGAACCCGACATATTACCATCGCCGGTGCCAGTTCACTCTCACCAAGCAATTTGTATTATGCACGAAAGACGTACGATTTCGTTTTAATGGAAACATCTACAAACAGACTGATGGTGTCGCAATGGGGAGCCCCTTATCTCCAGTGTTGGCTGAGATTTTTCTAGGGCACCTAGAAAATACATCATTAAAGAGTGATATAAATAAATGTGCTTAATATATACGGTACGTGGATGATATATTTCTTGTACTTAAGAACAGGTCGCAATCATGAACATTGCTTCAAAGGTTCAACAAAGCACATAAGAATATCGGTTTCACGTCAGAGCACGAGAAAGATGACTGTCTGCCTTTTCTAGATGTACTATTAAAGAAAGAAACTAATGGTAAATTAAACAGAACAATTTACCATAAACCAACATGGTTTGCACAGTATTTGCATTACAGCAGTTTTGTGCCATTTCAATATAAATTATCAACAGTTCGTGGTTGCTTCTCAAGAATTGACAGGTTAGTTAGTCAAGATTCTAAAGAAAATGAATATAATAAGGCAATTAACGATTTAATGACTAATGGCTATCCCAGACAATTAATTGAATCAATTATTAAAAGGGGAGTTAACCCGAAACAGACGTATTATGGGCCAGAAAAGAAAACAGTCTACCTGAACATCCCATTTAAAGGGGATGCAGTTTCCCGAATGGCACAAAAGAAAGTTGAAGCAGCATTAACACACACATTTAATGCAGCCAAACTACGAGTGTTATTTAGGGTAACACACTTGCCTTTACCAGCAATCAAAGAGAAACAGCCGTTAATGTCGATATCAAATATTATTTACCAATATACATACGCAAGTTGTCGATCAACTTACGTAGGCCGATCGACCAGACGGTTAATTACTCGAATGAGAGAACTTTGTATCTTTAAAGACTGTTTTAAATCAAATGGTGAATACACGTCTGCAATTACGCAACACATCGTCGAAACACACACGTATGTTCTCCAGACGTAGCATTCACCATAATTACTAAATGCAATAACAAAATGGAGCTAGCCACATACGAAGCCCTTTGGATAAACAAATTGCAACTGTATTTATAAGTGCAGAAAAAGCATGTTCAGGCATTGAGCTTAAACTGAAGGTGATGCACGCAATTGATTGGTTTAATTCGTATGACACTCTCTCTCTCTCTATTTTTACATATTTCTATCTTGTTTTGCTTTCCAATTTATATATTAAGCTATGTTCATTGGTAGATACTTCAGGAGATAATGAGAAAGAAACCTTTCTTAATTTAAAATAAACGCCTTGTTTTCAGCTTACAGCTGTCAAAATGTTTTTAATGTTAACATATTTAATTTTCTTCGAAACGATTTTCATTCGTAAAATGATTTCATTCTAGATTTAGTTTCCATTGGCTAAATGGAAAACGACGGATGCATTTCACGTCAAAGTGTTTCATTTTAAGTGCAAATTCGACTTTTATGTCTCAAGATTGATTTATGTGGAACAGAGTTTTGATTGTTATTTTAACATCTAATAATCGGATAAATTTTTAAAGTAACTTTGATGTACTTCATAATAAATGAAATTGTTTCTATATTTCATGCTTTTCCTACGTTTTACCGTTAAATTTGTGTTTAAGATTAAAGTTTAACTTCAACAGAATACAGCTAACATTAATTATTTTCAAAAATAGCTTCTCGCAGTTTTCTTTTGAAAACTGGCTATTATGAAATGTTTAGTGCCATTCAAATGAGCACAATTAAATGACAAATTGCGTTACGTACTGAAAAAAATTATGTAATCTTTACCATAATTGTAATCAAAATTGAGATATCTATATAATTACGAATAGAAAAAACATATAGCAAATATAAACTGGTGGGAGAGAGAGAAAGAAACAACAGAGCGTGCTTTCACTAATATGTATAAAATTTTGTGCAGGTTCGTTTCCAGGACGTTTTTTCGGCTTGCACAAAGCAAGTTAACATTTTTTTATTTGTGTAAGGTTGTTCACGAACATCTGCAAGTAGAAAATTCACGTTCGGGAATTGAACCATAAATTGGACGACAATGCATATAATATAATGTATTTTTCCTGTTTAACATTCGTTCGCCTCATCTCCAGGTGGGCATTTACAAAATGGCTCAATGGTTAGAGCAGCAGACTCCAAAGCAGACAAGCTAAGGTTCGAGTCCTATACACTTCGACTTCTGGTCAGTACGTAAGAAGTTTCTTTTAAAGACGAAACCGGTCTTCTGGATGAATTTTCGTCTCTACACTATTCTGACAAATGTATGTATATAATAAGTCTCGTGTTTATATCATGGGAGCACCCTGATTTTATCAATTTAAAAAAGTTTTGACTGGCTTTGAAATATTATAAATAATTAAGCAATTAATGTTAAAATGTCTAACACCTGCCTTTGAATATTATTTAAATTAATTATTCAGTGTTATTATAATTAAACCAAAGAGTATTTGATTGCAAATGAAGATTATCTATTTAAAGCATATATATTTAATTTGGAAGCTTTCTCTAATCTCAATTGGAAAGATAAAACGGATTTTTAAAGCCTATGCATAATTTAGCACATTGGCCGTTTCCAGCAATTAAACAAAAGCCGGCATTAATATCAACCTTCCATTTTATTTGTTAATATGCATTTGATCAACGTATGTTGACCAATCCACCTGTCTATTAAAAAGCCGGATTGAATGAATACTGCAATTTAGAATTGCGTAAATTCCGAAAAAGAATTAACGACGGAGATTTGGAAAAACGTTATTAATAATTAATAAACTAAATAACAGAAACGAGTTATCAATATGTGACGCGTGGAGGATTAAAATTTTTCGGAATTTTTATGCAAGCATTAAAAGTATTTTCGGGCATTTATCATGAAACAACAATGTTGAACGCAAATGATCGTACATAGCCCTATTTAACAAACTCTGCCCGTTTCAATTTTAGATTTTTTTCGTGTCGAATTAATTTAAATATATTGATTTGGAGATACTATAACCAGTTTGAATTCAAATGTCAAATTATGCTTATGGTATGCCTTTCCTTCTGGCAGAACCTAATTTGAATTTATTCTTACCTTTGATACTAACTAAACATCTACGCTACTTAGTTAAATTCAGAAAACACGTTATTTGGAAATTTATATGCATTTTAAGCCTAACCACAAACATAAGGCAATATATAACATCGATATTCGTTGCAACGTTTAGTTGAAACAGTCAAAATTTATAATTCAAGTCTTTCCAATTAAATTATATATATATATATATATATATATATATATATATATATATATATATATATATATATATATATATATATATATATCTTACAAACCCAGACGCATCTATCTACACAATTATTCAAATGTGATCTTGTCAAAACACCAGAAAGAATTACTCTCCTTAGGAGCAAAATTCTGCGTAGTCAAGAAAAACCTAAGTGAACGTGACATCTATTGACATTCAGGCTGGAACGGAAAATTTCTACAATGACTTAACGGAAGACACCGCCCCACATGCATTCAATGGACCAAGGACTGAAAGCTGCGATAGTAAGCGCACTAGAACAATACAAGAAGGAATTCAAAGAGCAGCCAAATCATCACAAAAGAAAACACATAGACGAACTCAGTAAAGCTACAATCAGACAAATCCATACGACTCGCCACACCCGACAAAGGATCAGGAATTGTTATAATTGAAGCCGATGCTTATAGAAAGTCCATGAACGATATCATAAATGATCAATCTAAATTTAAACCAGACATCAAACAGAAAGATGATTCTGCAAACATCGAATCAAGAATTAATGCAATTCTGAAAAAGATGGAAAAAAATATTTTAACATCAGTGGCTGATTCCGATATTAGATCAATACTCATAGAAGACATCCAAAAGTCAAACTCCGTCGGAACAAACACCACAAGATTGTACTGCAAACCAAAGACTCACAAAGCCATGGCAGCCGCAGGAACTCCTTCGATGCGGCCTATTATTCCAATGATCAACGCTCCACAACATAAACCAGACCAAGTTTCTCTACAAAATACTTCAACCAATACGAAGCATTATAAACGCAAACACTATCAAGGACACTTTCGAACTAACAAATGAACTGAAGGGGAAAAACATTCTACAGAATAAAATGGTCTCGCTTGACGTCTCATCCTTATTTACAAACATACCACTGGATAAGACAACGGAGATCTTGTATTACCTTATCAAAAATGATTTTTTTGATTTTCCTATTGCGACAATGACATCAAAGACCTCATATTAACATTTACGAAAAACGTGCAATTCACATTTGAAGGGATATATGGTGTAGCTATGTGAAGTTGCATTGCACCCCACCAAGCAGATGTATACATGTATCATCTAGAAAAAAGCGAGCCTAGAATGTATAATTTACCAGTGCGCATTCTACAATAGGTATGTAGATGATACCATGTGCAGAATAAACATTTGCGCAACAAAATGAAACGATAAACTACACTGGGAAAAATAGCACTCGTACATGTAACAGTTAACAATGCGCACAAACGGTTAATTCTCAATTCTTTAATCAAGTTTGCATAATTTCTATGCAGTCACGAACATTAAATGTTTGTAGCTTTCGCCACATATACATATATAGGCAATACAATTTAACAATAATTGTTTGCGCGGGTGGTCGTAACAATTCTTTAAATCAAGTTTGCGAGTTTGTAGTAAACACCAATCACATTGTATTTAACCAGACGTCGAACAACATAACAAAACTACCGCCAGCCACAACGTACTGATGCGTTTCAACCTTCCTTGATCGTCATCAGAGTACGACGGCAAACTGACTATCGAGGATCAAACCGCATTCAATATATATTGAAATCAAATTGAGATATGCGGATCTTATCTCTAGCAGTCTCGTATACATTGAACTTGACTCGAAATGTCGGCTGCACAATTTCTATGCAATCACGAACATTAAATGTTTGTAGCTTTCGCCAGGCAATACAATTTAACTATAATTGTTTGCGCACGTGGTGGTAACAATTCTTTAAATCCAGTTTGCGAGCTTGGTGTAAACACCAATCCCATTGTATTTAACCAGACGTCGAACAACATAACAAAACTACAGCCAGCCGCAAAACACTGACGCGTTTCGACCTTCCTTTATCATCATCAGAGTACGATGGCAAACTGACTATCGAGGATCAAACCGCATTGAATATATATGGAAATCAAATTGAGATATGCGGCATTCACCTCTATCAGTCTCGTATACATTGAACTTGACTGGAAATGTCGGCTGCACAATTTCTATGCAGTCACGAACATTGAATGTTTGTAGCTTTCGCCACATATACATATATAGGCAGTTCAATTTAACAATAATTGTTTGCGCTTGTGGTGGTAACTATTCTTTAAATCAAGTTTGCGAGCTTGAAGAAAGCACCAATCCCATTGTATTTAACCAGTCGTCTAACAACATAACATAACATAATACTTAAGCCTTCAAATCAATAATGACCAGATCTCAGACATCATTTTGCAATACAGCAAAAATGACCTTTACATGAAAACAGGCACACCCACAAACACAAACTAATAAACACTTACCAACCACCCAAAACAAGAAATAGAAGTAAAAGCGAGTTAGATTTGTTACCACAAGCATAATAAATTGAAAACTCAGAAAGTATATAAATGAAGGATTGTAGAGCGACGATTAGTATTCACGAAATAAATGGCCTTTATAAATTTTATTATAAATGTGTTTTTTCTTCCTATTTAGATATATACCAGTAATATTCAAAGTTAATGACATTATAAAGAATATATACATATATATATATATATATATATATATATATATATATACATATATATATATATATATACATATATATATATACATATATATACATATATATATATATATATATATATATATATATATATATATCCCATTTAAGAGGGACCACTACCCGAATAATAAAAGAAAGTTGAAGCGGCATTAGCACGCAAATTTAATGCAGTTAAACTACGAGTGTAATTAAGGGTAACACACTTGCCAATACCAGCATTCAAAGACAAACAGACGTTAATGTCGACATCAAATATTGTTTACCAATATACATAAGCAAGTTGTCTATCAACTTACGTAGGCCTTTCGGCCAGACCGTTAATTACTCGATTGAGAGAACATTGTAACTTAAACGCCTGTTTTAAATCAAATGGTGAATACACGTCTGAAACTGTGCAACACACCATTAAAACATCATAAGTACGTTCTCCAGACGTGGCATTTCAAATTATTACTAAATGCAATTAAAAAAGGAGCCATCCACATATGAAGCCTTATGGTTAAACAAATTGTAGCCGGATAGATGCAAGCAGAAGAAGCATGTTCCGGCATTAAGCTTTAACTGTATGCAAATGTACGCCAATACGTTTTACTTTTTCACACATTCTCACAAGTTTACATATTTATCTTGTTTTTGCTTTCCAATTTATATATAAATATATGTCTATTTGTGATTGAGGAGAATATATATATATATATATATATAATTATTTTGGTGATTTAAATTGAAATGCTGTCAGGATGAAGTAACTAATGCATACTACAATAAATACACAACGTAAAAATGTATGGTGCTCTATAAAGTGCGAATCGGTTTATTAGTCTAGCTGTATTAGCTGAGTTACAAAATGTGTGTTCTTTATCGACTAATTATATATCTGCACAGTTATGTTTCTCACGATATTAAGCACATAAGATTCTTCGTAATCCGAGGCCAAAATTAATTGTCCGATTGGCGTTAGGAGCGGTAGGTTCTGTGGGAAGTTACTTATACTGATATTTACATTTGAGCTGTTAATAGTGTGTTATATAACAGTCAAATACTGTTTTTTTGTGGAGAAATAATATATATGCAAGTATGTGTTGTGTGTGGCGAACTTAGTAACAATTTTAAAGAAGATAATCATAATACCAACAACAAGAAAAAAAAATGTCAACAATAATAAAAAATCGCCTTCATCAATATCATAATCAACATAACCATCATCATCCTAACCATCAATACCATCAACATTATAATGATCATGATTATCATCATTATTATCGACATCATACTCATTATCATAATAAAAATCGTCAAAAGCATTATCAGCGTCGTCGTCATCATAGTCATCATCATTATCATCGTCATCATCATCATCATCAGCATCATCATCATCATCATCATCATCATCGTCATCAAAATCGTCGTAAGAATTTTTATTATCATAACGAATTAGATCATTTGTGACCAGAAGGATAAACCAAAGCCAGCATGAACGGAAAGTATAATCTCATGCACATTCGTTTCGTGCTTACTGGCGACTCATCAGTAGGAGCCGGTATTACGCCCTTTAACCGCTATATATTTGGTAGAAGAATGTGGAATAATAGAACGGTACAATCTCCTAGACGAATGTGTAAACCTGTAGTAGTGAAGCTAACATCATCTAAAGTCAACGACAATGCGACTTCAATGCTAACTCACACTATATAATATATATACCGAGTCTGTAAAGGATACTAACACTATGATTATTGTGTTAGTAACCGATACCAACATTATAGTACCGAAAAGGTACATTATACTAACACTATGGTTTCCAAGTCGGTACATGGTACTAACATGACGGATATCAATGTATGCTATAGTACACAGAAATTGAGAATTACAACTATTTCTGAACACCCGTTACTCCAGTACATCCATACGAGCTGGCCTTGATCGATATCAGATATCGCATTTCGCGGTAAGTATGACATCAATAAATTCAATATATAAAAGTTAAATACCGTTTGTTGTGGAGAACTAATATGTATGCAAGTATGTATTAGGTGTTGCGAACCTAGTAATAAATTAGTTCAGTTATGACCAGAAGGATAAACCAAAGACAGCATGAACGGAACGTATAATCTCAAGCACATTCGTTTCGTGCTTACTGGCAATTCATCAGTAGGAGCCGGTATTACGCCCTTTAACCGCTATATATCTGCTCAGAAGAATGTGGAATAATAGGACGGTACAATCTCCTAGACGAATGTGTAAACCGGTAATAGTGAAGCTAACATAATCTAAAGTCAACGATAATACGACTTCAATGCTAACTCACACTATATAATATATATACCGAGTCTGTAACGGATACTAACACTATGGTTATTGTGTTAGTAACTGATACCTTTTTTAAATCGATGAGTACCGGATACTAACACTATGGTTTCCGAGTCGGTACATGATACCAACCTGATGGATATAAATTTATGCTAAAGTTCACCAAAATTGAGAATTACAAGAATTTCCGAACACCTGTTACTCCAGTTAAACCATACACTCTGGCCTTCAACGATATCAGTTATCACATTTCGCGGTAAGCATGACATCATTCAATTCAATATATTACAGTAAAATACTGTTTGTTACGAAGAACTAATATATATGCAAGTATGTATTAGGTTTTGCGAACCTAGTAACTAATTAGTTCAGTTGTGACCAGAAGGATAAACCAAAGGCAGCATGAACGGAAAGTATAATCTCATGCACACTCGTTTCATGCTTACTGGCGACTCATCAGTAGGAGCCGGTATTACGCCCTTTAACCACTATATATTCGGTAGACGAATGTGGAATAATAGGACGGTACAATCTCCTAGACGAATGTGTAAAGCTTTAATAGTGAAGCTAACATAAACTAAAGTCAACGACAATGGGACTTCAATGCTAACTCACACTATATAATATATATATACCGAGTCTGTAAAGGATACTAACACTATGATTATTGTGTTTATAACCGATACCAACATTATAGTACCGAAAAGGTACATTATACTAACACTATGGTTTCCAAGTCGGTACATGGTACTAACATGACGGATACCAATGTATGCTATAGTACACAGAAATTGAGAATTACAACTATTTCTGAACACCCGTTACTCCAGTTCATCCATACGAGCTGGCCTTGATCGATATATCGAATATCGCATTTCTCGCGGTAAGTATGACATCAATAAATTCAATATATAAAGTTAAATACCGTTTGTTGTGGAGAACTAATATGTATGCAATTATGTATTAGGTTTTGCGAACCTAGTAACAAATTAGTTCAGTTTTGACCAGAAGGATAAACAAAAGACAGGAGCCGGTTTTAAGCCCTTCACTCACTATATATTTGGGTTAGGAATATGTGATAATAGGACAGTACAATCACCTTGACTAATGTGTAAACCTGCAGTAGTGAAGATAACATTTTTAAAATGTCCCGACAATACGACTTCAACGCTAATTCACACTATATAATATATATATATATATATTTTATATATATATATATAGAATCTGTAAAGGATACTATCACTAAGGCTAATGTGTTAGTAACTGATACCAAACTTATAGTACCAAAAAGATTTCTGAGATTTTACTTTCCGTTTATGCTGTCTTTAGTGTATCCTTCTGGTCACAACTGAACTAATTTGTTATTAGTTTCGCAACACCTAATACATACTTGCATATATATTAGTTCTCCGCAACAAACAGCATTTAATTAGTATTAGCAAGCGACCCAAGAAACTGGATGTCTGCAGCAACTTTCCTACCAAATTTTGGAAATCTGGGAAAGAGAAAAACTATTATAGAAAGACAGAAATTATTTTAGAAAGAGAGAACATAATCTTTAAACACAGGCCGTTTGATTGATTTTAGTTGTGGTCTAATGACTATCATACACACAATGATGGTACCCAATTCACTAATGATCTTCAAGTTTGAATTGAATATCAAGGATATTATGTGGATGTAGGTAACTTTAGCAGACTTTTTAACTTTAAAATACCCTATCTATTATCTTATAATGATTTACGCAAATTATAAAATAATCAACTACCGGTTAGAAATGCCCAGACCCTGCATATTGTGAGACGGAATTGCATTTTCCTTACAGAAACATGGTCGTAATTAGTTCAAGTAACTAGACTTTAAAAAAGGTAAACCTTGGATGTAGGTAACTTAATGACAATTTTATAGGGGCAAGCTACCGAATGAACATATAAAATGCTTCAGAATAGACTGAGAGCTCTTCGAAAATACGTACAGATTGTTTGATTTTGGCTTTTTTAATCACAAAACTACAAATGATCTTTTTGTTACTGTGTCTACCATGTTACAAAATGTACTTAAAACCGAAGGCGTTGAAAATAATTATATGCAAACTAAGAATAAAAATGGTCAATTTAATGTAATTAAAGCTTTTTAACAGCATTCAAAAAATTGATACAAATTACTATTGGTAACGAAGTTTATACCTCACAAATGCAAATACAAAGAAAAACAGGAGGGATAATTTTGTATATAATCATGATCAGAAACTTGTTTTTGACTATCAAATTTTAACAAGAATAATAAAAATCATAGTGATCACTTATGAATATCAATGCTAAATTTTCTTCAAATAATTGTAAACGTTTGTAAATGCACTTTGTTCTTCTTTTTCATGATCTTGAATTGTGGAATTATACAAGTTGGTATACTAACGATTATCTTAAGATGGATGCCAACTATTCGCAAACCAAACAATGCCAACGAATGTAATTTTCTCTCAACGATCGCTTCATATATGAAGTTAATCGAACGAGTAATAATAGATCATTTTGAAACTAATTTACGACTGGACAAATTCAAAACCAGCATAAATTTGCGCAATGTTTTTCGACCACCGCGAATATCATATAATTTTTATGGATTAGACAAAAATACGGAAGGAATAATTGTCTTCATCAATATCTCATTTTTTTTATTATAATTTTAATGCTATTGTGAGAAAGATTTTTACCATTGATGTTATTCTAGTTATAATATAGAAGTCACTCCCACACATCTAGTCGTAAGCATGAAACGAATGTGAATGAGATTATACTTTCCGTTCATGCTGCCTTTGGTTTATCCTTCTGGTCACAACTGAACTAATTTGTTGCTAGGTTCGCAAAACCTAATACATACTTGCATATATATTAGTTCTTCGCAACAAAATAGTATTTAACTGTAATATATTGAATTGAATGATGTCATGCTTACCGCGAAATGTGATAACTGATATCGGTGAAGGCCAGAGTGTATGGTTTAACTGGAGTAACAGGTGTTCGGAAATTGTTGTAATTCTCAATGTGGGTGAACTTTAGCATAAATTTATATCCATCAGGTTGGTATCATGTACCGACTCGGAAACCATAGTGTTAGTATCCGGTATTCATCGATTTAAAAGGTATCAGTTACTAACACAATAGCCATAGTGTTAGTATCCTTTACAGACTCGGTATATATATTATATAGTGTGAGTTAGCATTGAAGTCGTATTATCGTTGACTTTAGATTATGTTAGCTTCACTATTACAGGTTTACACATTCGTCTAGGAGATTGTACCGTCCTATTATTCCACGTTCATCTACCAAATATAGAGTGGTTAAAGGGCGTAATACCGGCTCCTACTGATGAGTCGCCAGTAAGCACGAAACGAAAGTGCATGAGATGATACTTTCCATTCATGCTGCCTTTGGATTTTTCTCCTGGTCACAACTGAACTAATTTGTTACTAGGTTCGCAAAACCTAATACATACTTGCATATATATTAGCTCTTCGCAGCAAACAGTATTTAACTGTAATATATTGAATTGAATGATGTCATGCTTACCGCAAAATGTGATAACTGATATCGATGAAGGCCAGAGTGTGTGGTTTAACTGGAGTAACAGGTGTTCGGAAATTGTTGTAATTCTGAATTTGGGAGAACTTTAGCATAAATTTATATCCATCAGGTTGGTATCATGTACCGACTCGGAAACCATAGTGTTGGTATCCGGTACTCATCGATTTCAAAAAAGGTATCAGTTACTAACACAATAGCCATAATGTTAGTATCCTTTACAGACTCGGTATATATATTATATAGTGTGAGTTAGCATTGAAGTCGTATTGTCGTTGACTTTAGATTATGGTAGCTTCACTATTACAGGTTTACACATTCGTCTAGGAGATTGTACCGTCCTATTATTCCACATTCTTCTACCAAATATATAGTGGTTAAAGGGCGTAATACCGGCTCCTACTGATGAGTCGCCAGTAAGCACGAAACGAATGTGAATGAGATTATACTTTCCGTTCATGCTGCCTTTGGTTTATCCTTCTGGTAAAAACTGAACTAATTTGTTACTAGGTTCGCAAAACCTAATACATACTTACTAACTTATTGCGCTGTACATGTTTCCACATAGAAAACTTATCTTCAATATTGGCCATGCATTCTACTTTTGCAACACATCCTAAATAAATAGACTATAAACATTTCGCTTCTAACCCATTGAGTGAATGAACAAAAAGGTATGCTCTATATATATATGTATATATATATATATATATATATATATATATATAGTTAATAAGACTATAATGTTGCGCAACCAGTAAAAAAATAGGAACAGAAAAATAAATAACTCAGCATGAGCGGAGGTGAGTCTCTTATTGCACATATGTTTCGTGCTGCTCGCATAAGCAAAAGCACGATATTATGCCCTACACCCACTATGGCTTTTGTGTCAGTAACCGATACCAACATTGTAGTACCGAAAGGGTACATGGTATTAACACTATGGTTGCCGAGTCGGTACATGGTACCAACATGATGGATATCAAAGTATGCTATAGTTCACCGAAATTGAGAAATACAACTATTGCTGAACACCTGTTACTCCATCAAATCCATACACTCTGGCCTTCCGTTCGAAGTTTGCGCAACCCATCATCAATAACTTGAACATTAACCTTTTCGCTTTAACTTGTATGTCGAACATGATTAGAATAACTGTTATCGCCGCCCGCGCAAACAATGTTCGTTTAATTGATCCAACACATTTTAATTTTTTTTAATTGCTCTTATTATGCGTAATGCATATATGTGTAGTTTAGATTCTGCGTAATATTGTTTATATATATATGTATATATTATTTAGAAAAAGCAAACGTTTAATAATTAAATATATTTCATTGTAGTCAACGGCTGGTGTTTTCAATAAAACACGACCACACATTAAAAACCATCTTTCACATGCCTTCTGAGGTTTCAGCTGATTATTTGAATGGGAACTTTTCTTATTTTCTATTTTACTTATACTTAATTGCAGCAGTGATAAAATTGTTGCTGGTTTATTACATGTGTGTATGTGAATGTGTACGCGTATGCATACACATAGGAATTGTAGTTGACTGACATCATAAATAAAATCAAAATCCCGACATACGCCATTTACGTAATAAAACTTTACCATGTTGTGATATTTCTTTTCTATAATAACCGATCGTAGACGATTACATTGTACTTTAGGTCAAAGGCGATGCCAAATAAAAAGGTTTATAAATCAAGTTGAATTTAATGCATTGATTTTGGATCGTGGTGGATATTTAGACACTATCTGAAAAAAACGAACCATATTAGATCCGCAGCCGCGTAAATTCTGGCAGAAACTTCATGAGAGCCAAGAGAATCCCGTAAATTCTTTGTGATGTTTTCGGTTTTATGGCAAGTGCATATCGCCATCAATTTATTTTATGTTGGACAGCCTTCATAAGTTGGCAGATATTCCACGCCAGGTATTTGAACAAGTAGGCAATCGTTGCAATTTCTTAAAACTCGTTTCCTTCAGGACAAAAGATCCATATAGCATGCAATTGCAAAATAGTTAATGTTCGTGACTGCATAGAAATTGTGCAGCCGACATTTCCAGTCAAGTTCAATGTATGCAAGACTGCTAGAGGTGAGAGCCGCATATCTAAATTTGATTTCCATATATATTCAATGCGGTTTGATCCTCGATAGTCAGTTTGCCGTCGTACTCTGATGATGATCATGGAAGGTCGAAACGCGTCAGTGCGTTGCAGCTGGCGGTAGTTTTGTTATGTTGTTCGACGACTGGTTAAATACAATGGGGTTGGTGTTTACTTCAAGCTCGCAAACTTGATTTAAAACATTGTTACCACCACCCGCGCAATCAATTATTGTTAAATTGTATTGTCTATATATGTATATGTGGCGAAAGCTGCAAAATAGTTAATGTTCGTGACTGCATAGAAATTGTGCAGCCGACATTTCCAGTCAAGTTCAATGTATGCAAGACTGCTAGAGGTGAGAGCCGCATATCTAAATTTGATTTCCATATATATTCAATGCGGTTTGATCCTCGATAGTCAGTTTGCCGTCGTACTCTGATGATGATCATGGAAGGTCGAAACGCGTCAGTGCGTTGCAGCTGGCGGTAGTTTTGTTATGTTGTTCGTACGACTGGTTAAATACAATTGGGTTGGTGTTTACTTCAAGCTCGCAAACTTGATTTAAATAATTTTTACCGCCACCCGCGCAATCAATTCTTGTTAAATTCTATTGTCTATATATGTATATGTGGCGAAAGCTGAAAAAGGAAGTTAATTTTCGTGACTGCATGAAATTGTGCAGCCGATATCTAGTCAAGTTCAATGTATGCAAGACTGCTAGAGGTGAGAGCCGCATATCTAAATTTGATTTCCATATATATTCAATGCGCTTTGATCCTCGATAGTCAGTTTGCCGTCGTACTCTGATGATGATCATGGAAGGTCGAAACGCGTCAGTGCGTTGCGGCTGGCAGTAGTTTTGTTATGTTGTTCGATGACTGGTTAAATACAATGGGATTGGTGTTTACTTCAAGCTCGCAAACTTGATTTAAAGCCTTCATATGTTGCCAGATATTCCACGCCAGGTATTTGAACTAGTAGGCTTTCGTTTCAATTACTTATAAATCGTTCCCTTCAGCACCAAAAATCCACATTGCATGCAATTCTAAATCTAAACATTGTTTTGATCAAATTAAAAAAAATTTAAAAGTAATTACACAAATTTTATTTATTCTATGTTGTTTACCTTATTCTAAAATATACTCACAATATTCATAATATATATATATATATATATATATATATATATATATATATATATATATATATGTGTATATATATCGTTACAATTTCCACAATTTTTGACAATATGAGAACAAGGAAACTTACTCCGTGGAATAATATTTATTAATATATCTTATTCCATGGAGTACGTTTCCTTGTTTCCATATATATTTGTATAGAGCGGCCATTTTGAGGAACATTTTTATTCCTGTATTTATGTAGCACTATTTTTATTTTAATATTCATTTTTATAGACGTTCGCAATGTCAGATTACGACTTGTCTTCGTTTTCATTGTATAAAGACGCGATTTTTTGAGTGATACAAGAAATACGAGCCTGCCGTATTTCATTATTCTTTCTAATTATAAGTCAAACAGCTGAACTTGGATAAACTGCCTGTAGGCCACCGTAGTATTTCACACACGTTAAAATCTTGATGTGTTATCGGGCAATTTATAGTTCTGTTTTACCTTGTACAATGATTTTTACACCAATACTCTTTACTGTTGTGACGCGCGCGGTTTGATATGGCTCCAATTTTATCACTTTCTGATATTGAAAAATTTGTTATGGATTTTCAGAACTCAATGAAAGTGTTGAAGGAAGAAAACAACTATTTAAAAAATGAAATGACCAAATTGAAGAATGATGCTGTTGGAACAAGCGGTGAAAAGTAATGAAACATTAAGCGCGCGTATTGTTGAACTGAATGAGGCATTAAATATGAAGTTGGACAAATTACAGACGGATGTTTAGCCATGGATTGAATTGGCTGAAATAATAGTGGAAGGCGACACGCCAGTTAAAAATAAATCATCTGGTGAAGAAATATTGAATATATTAGCGAACGAAGTTTCAGCGCGAAACAGCAAACAAGATCAATTAGTTTTATTTAATCTTGATGAAAATGCTGATGTAAAAGACGTCGAGAAATTAAATGCTTTAATAAAAGAAGAGACGCATGCAGATATTGCTAAATGCTTTAGGGTGGGGAAACGATCAGATCGTCCAAGGCTAGTAGTTGTAAAATTATCAAAAAGGCCAACAAATATGCAGATTGAGTCTATCAATAAAAAGAAAGATGAGAATTTGAGTTTTCACAGCATATTTATTGGACGGGACAAAACGTTTCTTCAACAGAAGTTGGCAAAAGCAAAAAATTTAAAGAACAACCAGGAACGGAAGCCGTCAATCTCTGATCAAGCAACCTCTGCGACTGCAACATCAAAAAACGATGTATCATTACTTAATGTTGTGGACAGCGGGGGGAGAAGAAATATGACCTCAAAACCCGGGAGACAAATAATAAAGAAACCAACAAAGTTGAATCAGTAAAAGTTGACAATTGTTTAGATAAGTCGTGTTCTACATTTACTTTATTTTATGCTAACTTTCGAAGTGTTAGGAACAAAAACTTTTTGCTGTGTAATTTTATAATAAGTAACAATTTTGATTTTTTAATATTATCTGAAACTGGGCTTAATAAGGATATTGAAAACCATGAATTTGATATTCCTCACCATTCTTTATTCAGAAAAGACAGATTGCTGGATAAAAGTGGTGGAGGAGTACTCATTTATAGTAAATCTGTATTTAAGGCGAAAATTTTACATACTAGTGATGATAATGCTATCATTGATTTTTTATCTATACAAATTGATAATCTGATCTTAACAGCGGTTTATAGACCGCCGTATGCTACTTTATTTGATGATCAAACATTTACCAATTCTTTTCAATCTATCTTTGACTGCCATGGCTATAATGAAGTGGTAGGTGACTTTAATAAGTTACAGGACTGTGAAATAATCAATTTTTTCTAACCATGATCTCAAGCAGATTATAAATGAATCAACTAGAGGTTCGCAATGCTTAGATCATGTATACTTAGAAATTGAAATGGTGAAATCTCACAGTTATGATGTTGCTAATTATTTCAAAGAATTGGATCACAAACAAATTATTTTACAATGGAACATCTTGAGTAGCAAAACACAGAAACTAAATTTTGAAAATGCACACGTGCACTGTTTTTAGAGAATTAAGCATACTGATTGATTATGAAAGTTTTTATTTCTTGAACACTGACGAATTTGTTTCTTCTTTTTCATCGTTATTATCTATTTTATTTCAGGCATCTACGTTTACGGACATTATACCGAAACGAATTAATAGGAAATTGTGTAAACTAAGAATTAAACGAGATAATATAATAAAGTGTAGTCTTATCAATAGTATTAAACAAATGAGGTTAAATTTCATTGATAACGAAATTAATTCATCACTGATGATAATTCGTCAAAGATCAGAACGAATTATTTTGGCCAAAATGAAGAGTAATCCTAGACTAGTATACAAACTCCTCACAGATTACAGTAAATATAAGGAAAAGTTAAAGCTTATTTTACCTACGAATTAAACTGAGTATGAATTTCTCTGTGAATTGGATGAAGTATTTGGCAATTTGATATGTAATCCACAGAATGAAAGAAATTTTATGGAACTACCTGATCCTTTGGGAGACCAGGAATCAGAACTTGTTATTGACAGTGATGAATTGATAAAATTGATGTTAAAAATCAAATCAAAAGAACAAAAAGATCACCTTGGTATTTCGATTGATAATCTGCTTCAATTACCCTTAACATTTAGGAATGTGTTCTGCAACTTTATAAATAGAATTTTGAAGAATGGGAAATTACCAATCGATATACTAACGATAGTAGCTAAGTCCTTGCCAAAGGTAAATAAGCCAACGTGCGCCAGTGATTATAGATTAATCTCTATTATCCCTTCGTTTTTGTAGATAATAGAACGATTTATACTAAATCATTTAGAATGTATGTTGCCGGCTGATTTTGATTTATGTGAACATGGCTTTACGAAAGATAGATCGACAACTACTAATATGTTTTCTATGTGGAAACATGTAATTTCATTAGATGAGAATAAGTTAGATGCATTAGTTGTATCTATAGATATCTCAAAAGCTTTTGACTCTATATCTTTTGATGCTATTTTCAATGCGATTAGTTTGTTGAATATTGGTCCGAATATTTTTAGATTACTTAAATACTATTTATAAAATCGAAGAATGAGTATTCAAGTAAATGATTTGTTATCAAAATCGAAACCAGTAACAAGTGGAGTTCCACAGGGATCAAGTTTGGGGCCAATTTTATTTAAAATCTTATTTGCACATTTGGATACTAAGATCCTTAACGGTCGAGTTTGCGAATTCGCTGATGATTTAAAAATAATCTTCCCAATAGATCCAAAAATGCCGAATTCTCCAAAAATAATGTGGCATTAGATTTGTATGATTTGAGTAGATATTTGATTACACGACGGCTGAGAATTAACAATAAAAAGACGAGAGCTTTAAAAATAGGTAACAGAACAAACTATAATTATGTTTATTTTCATGATGCTGTGATTAATGATGTGTTTGAGATTAAACTTATGCAAGAAATTAAGGATTTAGGTATAACTATTCAATGTACAGCTTCTGCTGAGAGATATATTGAGAGTATAGTAGGCAGTGCCAAGAAAAGATGGACACTAATAAATCGAAATATCTTATCGAATGACATAAAACATAAAATGTATATAATATGGGTTAGACCAATACTAGAATATGCTGTCGCTATTTGGAATCCATTAAAAAAGGGTTTGTCCAATAAGATAGAAGCTGTACAAAGAAAAGTTGTGAAACAAATTAGTCCTATCTCCTGAACTATATACGCCGCTAGATTACAGATTGTGTCATTGCAATCTTTGTGGTTTCGGAGGATGTGCTATTGCATAAAAGTTTTCCATCTGAACCAGTGTACTGGTGCCTATATGACCCTGATAAGAAAGAGTCATGAAGTTGGAACTAGATCTGGGCATTTGGCAATATCTCCTCCTTTGGTGGGGAATCTTGCGAGCAAGTTATTCTCTTTCTCGAAAATCTACAAAATTTATAACCAATTGCCAAAGGGGCTTAGAAAAATGCCTCCATCTAAGATGTCTTTTAAATTTTTATCTACTGAACCTGAAAAAGTCTACAATCCTGCTGATATTTTTTATTCTGATTATGATAATATTTTCTCATGGTTGATTAAGAGACAAGGATAATTGCTATCGGAAACAGATTTTCTAGAGATTTTTATTTCCAAAATTTGTTTTATTAAAATTGAAATGTTATGCATTATATCATCATATTAGTCAACAATACATACAATCAATTGGTAGTCATGGTTCTCAATTTTTTGCATAATGTTACACTCGAATTATACCTTA
>JAQBSW010006790.1:0-45707 GCA_029291075.1 Eudiplozoon nipponicum | reverse complement strand
ATTCGTCTAGGAGATTGTACGTCCTATTATTCCACATTCTTCTACCAAATATATATTGGTTAAAGGGCGTAATACCGGCTCTACTGATGAGTCGCCAGTAAGCACGAAACGAATGTGCATGAGATTATACTTTCCGTTCATGCTGCCTTTGATTTATCCTTCTGGTCACAACTGAACTAATTTGTTACTAGGTTCGCAAAACCTAATACATACTTGCATGTATATTAGTTCTTCGCAACAAACAGTATTTAACAATAACAGGCTGTTCTTAAAATTTTTGAAATCTGCAGAATTTAGGCATACGGCTCTGAAATGTTATCCGATTTTCGGAGATCACAATTCCACTTTAGCTCTGCTCCAGAATTATTATTGGCCAATAAATTTCAACGTTATTCCGTATTCATTAGTGATTTTGCAATCAATGAGCCTGATGGACTCTGTTATCAAATACAAAATTATTTTCTTTCTATAGAAATATATTTTATGTTTTAAGACACAGATGAGTTAAATTGTTTTATACAATTATAGGTGAACTTTAACGTTTCGAAAAATCCGAAAGTAAATTCGATAAAAATGAAGTAGAGCATGACGAGAAATTATGCAAGATTTAATAACTAGGGCGTCTAATGCAATAAAGATAATAGCAATTTATACGTAGGACTTAATAAACTGGATTAGATCGTGGACTATGCAACTCGAAAATATGAAGAGAATATAATGTTCAAAACGTGTGTGCCTTAATGAAGCATTGTGTGCCGACAGAATACCGATATATTATATTTGAGTAATAATCTTTAGGTCTGTATTTGCTGGATTCGAATACTGAAATGAAACAATGATAAGGAGGCGAATTGTGTATTTGGAAGCCAATTGTTTGAGAATGTTCATATATTGTATAAAGGCAATATAAATTGAGTCGCTACCGTTCAATTGCGCAATAATTTATGCGAGATAATCTCAGCCAACTTACTTAAATTTGGATAAAATTAGGTGACGTAATTCTACGGGAAGTCTAAATTAAATTGTAACTAATTACTTACGAGAGAACCAAGATGCTATGTGGTATGATTGGTTTATATTGGTTAATTGCTTTAAAATATTTGCTCTGCTATTTTTGGAATTTTACTGCGTTTGAGATTATTAAATTTTGAATTGTTCAATTTTTTCAGAAAGCGTATACACTTTTTTTAAAGCTATTGCAATTAATAAGTTCAAACTCTGCTTAAACGTGTAGAAAGTAATTCAAGAAGAAATCAAATTGGACTGAAAAAGACCCATAACGAACAATCCTTCATAAATAGCATATGTACCACAAAATTCGACACAACCATTAATTGCGGACACATTCGTAATTAAAGTGATGACATACGTTATGGCGTTAAAAAAAGAAGTAGACTAAACCGCACAAAACCTAGTCACACAATGCCAAGAGGAGATGGGATAGGGCGAATGTACAGTTGGGATTGGATGAGCGAAAATATTGCTGTTAGTGGGATAGCTACTTAAAATTTTCTTAAGAACTCCTCTAGAGCTGCTTCAATTTTCGGCGGACACAATGCATTGGTTAAAAGTGTAATCAGAGTACGTACTCGTTCGTATAGTACATCGTGTTATTGGTTGAATAAATGTAATCACTTGTTATTTGAACTGCCGCAGATGATTATATTTGTTCTATTTCCACGTAGCCATTGAAAGTGTTAAATAATTGTGAATATTTGGCTATAGAGTATTAAAATCCTGCGCTGAAAATTTTAAATTGTACAAAAAAAGAAGTTTTGGCAGCTTTGGAAAACTACACAACTAGAAGTGTAGCTTTCAGAACAATCTGCTAGCAATTTGTGCTTTAAATACAACGGTGATTTCGGCAACGCAAAATTAATTCGTTGCGGTCTTGGTTTTTGAAATAAACTGTCGCAAAGTTATAGAATTTACAAAACGTGATTGAGTTAACTATGCATGGAGTAGATTCGGAGTAAAATGTAATTTCTTGCGCAATCCGGCAATAATACATTATTTCAAAGCTAACCGAAACTATTGGCCAAAGTTGACAATTTCTATGAACTCCTAACTAGAAATAAAATAGATTTTATTTTGGAACATTTATATTATTTGGTGGTACCTTTAACAAAGGTTTTAAAAATTGTAATAACTGTTCTGGAATAATCTCTGTTTTAAAGATGAAGACTGCGGGCTATCATTTGTCCTCGTTTAAATTAGTATTTTATTATATATATTCGCCTTCTAAGCCTAACATCACACGATATTGAAGTACTTTTATGCAACAATGATAATTAATATTGTGTTTCGAAATAGAAAGAATTGCGGCAATCGATTAAAAATTGTGAATTATTATGCTTCATTATCTTATCACAATCTGTCTTATCTATTAATTCTTATTGCTTGCAGTCAGAGATTTATTAGTGAAATTTTATGGTCCAAAAAATTATTTTTGTCTCTAATTTCTTCTAAAGTTATTTAACAACAAAAATAGAATTCCATTATGTTATATTCTATTCTCCTTAGACAGATTTCTAGCCGTATTTGCTTCATAACCAAAGGAATCAATAAAATTTCAGAAAGCGTGCGCTGTAGTTAATATTGATTTTATCGCCAAAGCAGAATTAACTTCGAAGAGGGAAGTGTAGTCGATAACGCCAAGCCGACTGAGCAACCGATCTGCATATTTGACTTAGTAAAATAACACGATGAACTCCTGACACACACGCATATATATATATATATATATATATATATATATATATATATATATATATATAACAGAACAGTAGAGGAATTTATCGTAAAAACACGTGCTGTTGCAGTCCATAAAGGAAGATACAAATGCAGAGATAACTTTAAGTGCATCGCTAACTCGGCAAAGGATGTGCCAATCCCTACCCACACTTGCTAGCATTGCATTCTTAATGTAGGTTAACGTCGTTATTCTTTTGCAAACGTTATTACAGCCAAAATCACGCACAACATTCAAGAATTTACTATTATTTTAAGTTGTTAGCTTCTCGTTCACGATCCATCTCTCGACCGAAATGAAAACTGTTGTAAGTGAACTCAAATACTTTGACATAAATGTTCAACGACAAAAAAATAGGCAATTACCTGATCCTGTGGTGGTAGCGTAGCAAGGTAGGTTGTTCACTGTCCATATTTTGACATAATATATATCGGGGCCGTCTCACATTATTCATTATCAGTAGAAAATCATTGCGTCGAGAATTTTGACAGATGTTAATTCGATGATCATTGGTTGCACGGGCGATTAAAGCAATTATTTCAATCAAGCTTTCGAGCTTGAGGCAAACAACTGACCCATTACGTACATACATTTTCCATCATAAACTACGCATTGTATAATGCAGTGAATGCACTTCATCCTGAAGACCGGTTTAGCCCTTTTTGGAAATTCACCACGTCCTGTCCAGAATTTGCTGCGAACGGACAAGGGCACATCTGTTTTGGAAAATATTGCTTTAGACACTGAGCTAACCTACCGCACACTACAAAAAAATTTCAGTTATATAATAACTAAAGTTTTCTTGGTTTGCCTTTCCTATTAGATTGGCGCTATATATGGCATACGTTTAGACCTAAATTTCTAGCTAACCACGCCAATCCGTCTTTATAGATAGGAATTATTTTGAGAATGAACATGCCTTTAGCCACATCCTGCAATTCCTGCTAATCAACTAATTTATATCCAACTAATTAAGAATGTTTCAACCAAAAGCTCGGATCATACAGGATGAGTGCGAAAACTCTAAAAACGCAGCCTGTGATCTAACGTTGAGATAATTCAGCGCATATGCGAAAAACGCTCCAAATTGACGTTGTAAGTGACCACCAGTTTACTGCTAAACCGAAAAAGACATTCTTTAGCATATTTTAACACTGAACTTGACGCGGTATAATATTAATAGTTATTCCGCTAAATTTTGAAAATTGCTGGTTACTGAACGAATGTAAATGTGAAAAATTCACGAAATTTCTAATGGAGTACATTTGCATTGTGTAATTGATTGTTTTACATCACAAGCCAAAGAGTTACTTATCAATTTTAACAATTTACATCTAAATTAACTTGGATAAAATATAAATAGCTGTATTCACGTAAAACTTTAAAAATATTATACATGCTTTGTTTTCAGGAACTTTCAGACTGAATTTTTGCCATTTAGTATACTTATGTGGGTGTATCTAAAGAAAAAATATATTTTGCGAAATCTGTTGTAAACCAAGTGACAGAAAGAGCGTGAGAAACGAGTGAGACCAGACCGTAGATAACAAAAGTGTTGATAAATAGAGTCTGGGATTACAACGCATTTCATCCTTTGGCATCTTGTGATGCCATTGATTTGCTACTTGACATCGGTAGCCAAAAATGCCATTATGGTATATATATACGTCTTATCCTGAAGCATTTAATCGGCTTGATCGAAGACCAACAAGGAAATATTCCTCCCAGTTACAAAAATTCTGAATCAACTTGTTTACATTGCAACAAATTAGAATTTTTAAATTTGTTTTTCCATATATTCTGAAGAATATTAAAAACTTGAGGAAAGTTAATAACACTGTTATTTAGTTTTAAAAAATTTATTCCATCTGCAATTCGTACACTTAAAAACTGTTAATTCGGTTAATTTTTCTTGTGATGATTGGCATTACTTCACATACGTCAGTTCCTGTGTGCTGTCGTCCGAGTTGTCGGCGTACAGTTCCGTATATCTAGCTGCCCCAATTGTCACTTTCCGCACGCCTGTTATTTGTGAACAGTCTAAACGGAAACATACTGATTCTATTTCCTGGAGTACTTTGGCCTGGTTACGCAAATAAAAAATGAATTATCATTCAAAAGAAAAAAAATAGTTTCGATTAATTAATTCAACTCTTTCAATTATTTTTACAAAAAAATCATGAAAATTTGACGGATACGTTTTGAAGGGTTATTGTGCAGTGCGAGATTCATATATTGACTCACCGCGAGTTACGTTCGCGGGCAGTTGCTTTGCATTATCAGTTTTGCAATGATCCGATTGCTTCCTATTTCCATGTACGCGTCGATTTGATCTTTGATTTGGCTGGGTGCGGATTCACTCCATTCTTAAAAAGGCTTCAACATCTTTCATTCAAATCACTGGAAATGAGGTACGATCTAATCTTCGTTGACTGGCAACGTTTCAGAGCCTCCTTTCCGGCTCCATCATTAGGTCACTGCACACAGCACAATGCTTACATTAGCAGATCAAGCAAATGTGATAACCTCGTTCCGAAGCAGTTAGATTTATATTTTAGTTAATTTTTTGACTCACCAATGGTTTTAAACAAAGAATTTGTCTCAGTAACTAATACTCGATATATGCATATGCATGGAGCACATGAAAACCTCACATCAGCTAAATCTATGTATATATGTATAATATATATATATATATATATATATATATATATATATATATATATATATATACCTATAAAATATATACTGCATTTATGTATTAGGTTTTGCGAACCTAGTAACAAATTAGTTCAGTTGTGACCAGAAGGATAAACCAAAGGCAGCATGAACTGAAAGTATAATCTCATTCACATTCGTTTCGTGCTTACTGGCGACTCATCAGTAGGAGCCGGTATTACGCCCTTTAACCACTATATATTTGGTAGAAGAATGCGGAATAATAGGACGGTACAATCTCCTAGACGAATGTGTAAACCTGTAATAGTGAAGCTAACATAATCTAAAGTCAACGACAATACGACTTCAATGCTAACTCACACTATATAATATATATACCGAGTCTGTAAAGGATACTAACACTATGGCTATTGAGTTAGTAACTGATACCTTTTTTAAATCGATGAGTACCGGATACTAACACTATGGTTTCCGAGTCGGTACATGATACCAATCTGATGGATATAAATTTATGCTAAAGTTCACCCAAATTGAGAATTACAACAATTTCCGAACACCTGTTACTCCAGTTAAACCATACACTCTGGCCTTCATCGATATCAGTTATCACATTTCGCGGTAAGCATGACATCATTCAATTCAATATATTACAGTTAAATACTGTTTGTTGCGAAGAACTAATATATATGCAAGTATGTATTAGGTTTCGCGAACCTAGTAACAAATTAGTTCAGTTGTGACCAGAAGGATAATGTTAGTATCCGGTACTCATCGATTTCAAAAAAAGTTATCAGTTACTAACACAAAAGCCATAGTGTAAGTATCCTTTACAGACTCGGTATATATATTATATAGTGTGAGTTAGCATTGAAGTCGCATTGTCGTTGACTTTAGATTATGTTAGCTTCACTATTACAGGTTTACACATTCGTCTAGGAGATTGTACCGTCCTATTATTCCACATTCTTCTACCAAATATATAGTGGTTAAAGGGCGTAATACCGGCTCCTACTGATGAGTCGCCAGTAAGCACGAAACGAATGTGCATGAGATTATACTTTCCGTTCATGCTGCCTTTGGTTTATCCTTCTGGTCACAACTGAACTAATTTGTTACTAGGTTCGCAGAACCTAATACATACTTGCATATATATTAGTTCTTCACAACAAACAGTATTTAACTGTAATATACTGCATTTGTCAGACCAAACTTTACCACAGTTTAATTGCGGCTATCTCAAAGTCCCGGTATGAATAATATCATCTCATGTGCAGAATGTTGTAGAGGAGATAGAAAATGTCGGGCATGTTTGTTATAACTGTCCTGTTACGATGTCACGGTAGTTAAAGTTAAAATTGAAATCTGATAAAAAACGACAAACTTATATTTCAAGTACTGTTTTTAAGCGGGAAACTATTATATATGCAAATCCGTAAGACTTATTGTGAACCTAGTAACAAATTAGTTCAAATATGACCTAAAGGATAAACCTAAAACAGCAAGTTACCTCGATAGAAAGAGAGTGTATGCCAGAGCGAAGCTTAGGTCAAGATTAAATAAAGAGAGAAATGAAGAGATAGTATGGAAAAAATAGTTTTTCTTAAAAATAATAGTAAGCACGTTGCAAAGTTAACCAACTGATAGATATAATTTTATATGAATATATTTCTATATAATGCAGCTCCCGGTGAGTCAGCATAGCTTTTTCTGTCTGGAATTGGAGCCTTAATTATATTTGTTGTATCCTTTCCAGGTAAGAAAAAAGGGAAATTTTATCAGATTAAAGAACCTTTTTTGGAGATATTCTTCTCAAATACCTACAAATAAACATTTTTTCATATATAAATTGAAGCTGAAACAAAAATAAAAATGTAAACGTGGAGAGAGTGCGAAATGAGGGAACGACCAATCAATTGTGTGCGTCACCTCCAGTTCACACTCAATGCTCGAACATGCTTCTGCTGATTGCATAAATCCGGCTGCAGTTCGTTTCTCGAGAAAACTTAGAATGTAGATAACTCATTTCTGCTATTGCTTTTAGTAATTATCTTAAATGCTTCCTCTGAAGAACTTACAATTGAGATTTCAACGAGGTTTTGTGCAATTGCAGAGCTGTATATACCATTTGATTAAAAAAAATCCATTTAAGATGCATTGGTTTCTCGTTCGAGTGATTGACCATATGATCGATTGGCATACGTAAGTTGATGCACAAATGCGTGGAAATAATTAATTAAGTTTCATACTAGCACGCTCGCACACACCGGATTTGACTTAACTGGTGTGAAATTCGATGCAAAGTGACTGGTGCATGTTCAAAAAATTACTCACAAAGTAGATAAATCTGAAGCCAGTTTGAAACGAAAATTATTCTTGAAAATTTAGTGCTGGTGATCGTAAAGTTTTCCCGCAAATTATAAATTTGGTTTGCTTATAACGTTGTGTTTGAAATATAACTCATTTTCTAAGGAATCGAGCTTTAACTTTAGTTACAGCGAGCATAACAGTTTATTATTTTATGATTAAGTTTATTCCTTGGCAAACTGCTTGCTTAAAATTGTTAGAGTTTGTGACTATGATAATCCTGCATATTATGCATGCATTCGATTATTTATAAAAGTCATGAGCAAAGATCACGGTATCACTATTGAAGCGAAGAAAAGGATAGGTAGTTCTTATGCCTCATTTGTCAACGTTTGATTATTTACTTAAAAAACAATTAATAGGAGCACCGATCTGGTATGACTTATGTCTCTTTCATAACCAAAGAATAATTGTAAGCAATAATTGGAAATTTGTTTATATTCTGTGTGCCACAACAGGCTAATAAGCAAATCTTACATTCTGTTATCAGTTATCGATTACATAATATATTAAGATTAACGCGTGGCACGTTACCTAATTTTCGTGGAACTTTGCCATAAATTTATGGTACAAATTTATTAATATTAAATTAAAGGATCTACAGATTTAATTTATTAAAATTAATTCATTTCAAATGGACGCAATAACGTATCCGATACCTAATAACGAATAAGTGCAAATAGATCAGAAATATACACCAAAGACAGCATGAACAAAATATATAATCTCATGTGCACCTGGTTTTGTGGTCAGTAGCGATTTATCAGTGGAAGTCACGAGTACGATTTATACCAACTATATATTTTATCAAAAAATGTGGTACAGGTGTACGGGACCATGAAATTAAAAGATTTGTATTCAAGCAGTATGGTAGTGAAATTCATATTAGGTCTTTGTCAATGTGATTTCATAGCCAACTCAATATATATAATATATATACCTAGGTTTTAAAGTGCACCAACACAATGGGTATTGTGTCAATTCCTGATAGCAACACTTTTGTTGTCAAATCGGTACATGATACAAGCGCAGTGTGTTTCAATGTTTGCTAAAGAGAGAGAATCACCATTACTTCTGAACTTCAGTTCATCTACGAGGTCCATGTCATCTGGTCTTGATCGAAGTGTTGTCAATATTTGCGTTAACCTTGACATCACTAAATTCAAAATGTAATAGTTATATCTTGTTTGTTGCGGAGATCTCATATATATGCAATTGTGTATGAGGTGTTGCACAGCTATTACAAAATTGGTTCAAGTATGACCAGAAGGATAAGCGAAAAACAGCATGAACGTAGCGTATAATCGCGTGCACTTTCGTTTGGTGCTTACTGGTGACTCATCAGTAGGAGCCGATATTACGCGCTTTAACCACTATATATTTGGGTGAGGAATGTTGGAAAATATGACGGTACAATTTCCTATGCGTATGTTTATATCTCCAGTAGGGAAGCTAACTTCATAAGGTCTTCGATAATGCGAATTCAAAGCCAACTCACTATATAAAATATATTTATAGATAGTCTGTAAAGGGTACCAACACTTTGGTTATTATGTCAATACCCGATAAAATAAATTATGGTTGCTTAAATGGTACATGACAACAACACAATGGATTTCAATGTATGTTAAATTTTACCAAAATAGAGAATTAAAACCACTTCTGAACTCCTGTTAATCTAGCAGGTTCATTTAATCTGGCCTTGATCGATGTCAGTTGTCAAATTCTTCGTTAATAATGGAATCACTCAATTTAAAATAAAATAATTATATATTGTGCATTGCGGAGGTCTAAAATATATATGCTCAGGAGTCGAAATTAATCATGCACCACACATGCATGTATCTATAACTGCTATTTTCATCAATCTAAGTGGAACTAGAGTAGATGAATATGAATTTACCACTGTGAAACGACGAAACATTGGTGGCCCGAACATTTTTGGGTAGTGAGCACAATAAATCAGATTCACTCTTCATAACTCCATGTCATGTTAAAAAATAAAAGAAGAAATCATAAGAGCCCAGCACGTTGGAGATTTCAATCAAACCACTCAAGTTCTACTTAGGATTAGCTTGTTTAATGACAGTTATCATCATATCATTTTAGTGTCGCCCGCCACGCATGCACATGTGTGTGTAGATATCACAAAAATATATTCAATTAAATAAATTTAATACACATGTGCGTCCATATAAAAAACTGCTGTCAATAGAAAATAACCTATCCTTTGCAAGCGTCAGATTAATTTATCTGAATTCTTAATATTTGCAATGTTGCATTATCAAGTTCAATAGATAGGGGGGGACAGGAAAATTATGAAAATTATTTTACGAAATATAAATCAATATGGGGAAAGAAGATAAAAGTTCTTTAATAGGCATTGAAAACTTAGAAGAGATTCAAAAATAAAAGAGCCATGAAGTGGTAAAATTTATAAGGACTATATTCTCAATAATTGATTAGCCATTAATGAGATAATTGGCCGGTTATTGTGCCATTCTTGATTCGATGTTCTTCATTTTAACTGAAGCTAACCTCATATTCTGATTCGTGCAAATGTCTTTTCCAACCATTAGGTAGAGCTAACGGACGTATCGAATTTTCCACAGCTATTTCATTCCTAATTGCACAGTATTTTAGTTCTTTTTGACACACCTATTAATTGTGGCACCATTCAATAAATATTTATAATAAATATAAGGTACAATATACCATGATTGCATTTCATGAGATCTTAGAATTCAGCTGGACTTAATAATGAAAATCAGGAGATGCCGTAAGTTTGGAGCACAAACAATATACCGTGTTTGCCTGTTGTTACTTTTGGTTATTATTTGCAAATATCGTCTTCAGCAAGAAAATGCTGTTGATATTTTGACAGCTGACGCAATTACATTTAGTGTCTGTTTAAAATGCTACTACTATTGGACAATATGTGTACACCTAACTTGCATTTATGGTATCGCTGAAGAATATCAAGTTGGATAATTAGGATTAAAAGAAATGCCAACGACGGTATGAAACAATATAATCCGGATGATACATGCATCTTGTACTTCAAGTCAAGTTTGCATACATGAGATAAATTCCAATTCCATTGCATCTCACCAGTCGCAGAGCGTAGAAAACAACCGTTAGTTTAATACTTTTGCCTTGATTGACTTCATTTATCACTTTATCCTAGTATTCAGAATATCAACACGGATAGCCTCTATTGGCTTGATTTCAGTTAGACTTAATGAAAAATTACTGAAAAAACCAATTTGGCTGTGAAGGTAACATGACAATTTAAAAATATTTTCTTACCGCTATTTCGACAACGGTAAACACACACGCAGATTCCAACGATAATCAGAATTATGCCAATAACTATCGGTATTACAATATAGTCCCACGGTGACTGATATCTTATCCGTACCCTGTTGAAGCAAAAATTGAATAAATAGATAAACTAATAGCGGCGTAATAAGATGTAAATTATTTATCATATATATTTATATAAATATCTTCAGTTCAATATGAATGATGGATTTTTATTGCTTTAATCGAGTATATATATTTTCGGTATAAAAAAGTTTATAAATGCAATATATTTTCTGTTAGTGTATTTATTTTGTACAGTTAACCATCGACCACCTAATGAGATAAATACATAAAAACAGGTAAAGTGCAACCACAAGACGTATGCATTCGTTAAATGGAATACCTGACTAGTAATATATAAATCAGGTCAAAAGTTATGAAATAGAAAAGAAACACAGATACAAGAAGCCTTATTTTCAAAAGGCCAGAGAATAGGTCTAGAGCTCTATTAAACTAAAACAATAATGCGCCAAAAAGCGTGATTAATGTGTTGCATTTTAAAGTTGGAAGGTATACCACTGCAGGAATTAATATGTGTACAAGTTAAACTGCTTAGTGGAATCGCGAGGCAATAAATTGAATCGATATTCAAATTTATCAAACAAAGTAGCAACGATGCGCAGATTTAAAAGTTCGTTTGTCAGCAGAAATCATAAAAACTGAAACAACATTTAGGCAGGAATATTGCCGAAATAATGCAAGAAAGACTACATCACTGGTAGAGACATCTCAGAATTAGCGGTAGAAACTAAAATATATCGTTCGATAAAAATTACGATCTCAATGCAAGCAGTAATACTGTACACAGGCATTGTATTGAAAAAGACAGCGTCGATTCCCAATGAATGAGTCTACAATAAATAAACTGATTGTCCACTTATTGCTTATGACAACAAAGAGATCGTTTCTGACTGTAGGCTAATGTTCACATTCGTTTTGTATTTACTGGCAGCTCATCGGTAGGAGCCGGTACTACGCACTGTACCAACTATATGGGTAAATAGGACGCGACAATCTCCAATACGAAGATGCAAACCCGCAGTAGTGAAGCTAACTTCACATCAAGTCTTCGAAAAAGCGACTTCAAAACCAACTCTCTAAATATAATATATATACCAAGACAGTAAGGGGTACCAACACTATGGCTATTGATTTAGTGTCAGATACCAACATCATGGTACCAAAATTGTGCATGGAATATATATATATATATATATATATATAATACACCTAATAAATAATTGCATAATGAAGGAATTCTTTATAAAAAAAATTTGACACATGCCTCACGAATTGCTTATTTATTTGCGTGTATCCATTGTACAATTTAATGGCGTTGTAGCTATAATTCCATGGCAAATTCCATGAAAAATACGCGAAACTGGAACAATCCAAATAACCTGATCTGATATTGACTAACATTGTTTAAAATCCAGTTATTTTATTATTGAAAATATGTCGGTAGCCAATGGCGGTAAACTTCGACCTTTATTTGTAAAAACACTGATCAGTTAATCAATTCCTTGTGTCGCAAAAATTCAGTTTAAAATGTTTAATAATTGTTAATAATGAAATTATGCCAGTTTTTACCTTATTAATAAAATATGAACGAAATTGATCAACTGAAGTGATTGAAATAAAACATCACAATTTCTGGCTGGAAAAAATGCCTGCAATAATTAAACTTGTAGTTGCACGGTCATTTCTAAATAAAAAAAGGAAAGATTGGCAACAGTTTGAGGGCAACACTAGTAAAAATAACAATATTCTCTGGTTCATTTTTTAATGATGAATTATGTAAAAAACCTTATCACAAATAGCAAATATCTTTATGCAATTTTCTCTTCAAGTATCCTCAAATAAATATTTAAATATGTTTAAAATACACAATCGATAAAAAATTAATGAAACTAGGTTAGAAAATTTAGTCAGGATAGGTCTGTCCATCCACTTGCATAGAAATTGTGCAGCCGAAGTTTTCAATTAATTAGACTCTATGCCAGACTACTAGAGGGGAGAGCCGCATAACTTATTTTGCTTTCCATTTCATGCATTGCGGTTTGATTCTCGACAGTCAGTTTGCCGTCTTCGTCTGATGACGATCATAGAAAGTCGAAACGAGGCAGTACACTTGGCTGATGGTAGTGTTGCTAAATATTTCGACGATTTGTAAAATACCAAATGGTATTGGTGTTTATTGCAAGCTCGCAAACTTGATTTTAAAATTGCTGCCCCCACCACCTGCAAAATCATTGATGGTTTACTTGTATCACCTACATGCATGACCAATAATTCACATCTGCAGGATAAGCCTTCGAGCGTCGGTCGACAAATGATTTGTGCTTGTTGATAAATAATAATGCACGTCGACACGAAGGCTAGTATTGTTCCATTTTCTGATTCAGGTGATGTGCTTTTTCATTAAAAACGTATAAATTACCTGCATTACGTGTGCAGGCAAATGCTTTCCCTGCTTTCTTCTATGTTAAGAGGGAAACAATTTATTGTCAGTCTTCAATTCAAGACCGACCTGTTGGGAGTTGCACGTTTAACAAAGGTGGGCAGACGACAATTTCGGGACCCGACGTAACACTGATGCTTTTGTGGGATTTAATGAAATCTCAACAAAAAACGGGAAAATTAAAAATAGCGTAGCTTAATCATTATCAAATTTTTTGTTGGATGATCTTTCTTTAGAAAAAAAGCTACTATTATATTCAGAAGTAAAATAGAAGCCAGTATATGCAAGCACCTTGTTGGGTACAACAAAGACCAGCAGATTAATAAGGCTATTGTACGGTGGGTAAGTCCAGTTGTAATATTTACACCACCAATATCTGGACTTCGTAAAACGTACAGAAATGTTGACCAGTGTAAACCAAATATGTTCATTCTCCATTCGCCATTCCATGCATTCGCTTAATGCATATTCAACATATTTGATCCTATGCGTACTTTGCGTATTTTTTTCAGTTGCTGGTTCATTGAAGGTTGCTAACTGAATTAAAATATAAATGTCATTTAGTGCAAAATATTACACTAAATTGGTTTCCAGAAGAGGACTATATTTACATTGTAAATTACGAAATATTTTAAGATTAACTGTATTCTCTTACAACAGATCAAACTCAGGACGTTTTAGGCTTAGTGCCCGAAAGATTTACAATTAAGTTTCGCGCAAAGTCTTAATGACTTAGTGGATAGGCTGCAATGTTGGCAGCGATAATTCTACGCAATAGCGAACACACATCACTGAAGGTGTTAAAAATATTATCGCTATATTCTCGACACGTTTCTTATCCTTATAAATGGTTAATGTCAATATTTAAGAAGGGAGCGTGAAATATACGACGGCCTACCATTCATGTTGACTCGGTCACGTTTTGCGTATTCCTTGGATTCCATTGCGCGGTAGAGCTCTGTTATCTTATCCAGCACAAGATTTGGCATCCAAATTTGGGTAGTATAGCACCAACCCGTCTGCCAGGATTGGGTGCATGTGCGCATCATACTTCTTGGTAAGAACTCATTCGCGATGTGGCATCGAATCGCGCTCAGTTGCGGTCTTGTTGCAGATGTCTAGTAGAATCATCTTCGTAACTTTCTTGTCTTTGTAAGGCAATGTTAGCTGCGAGGTTCGATTTTGTTTATGACGTGATACGGTGGAACCCGCAAGGAAGCTGCATTACTGATTTTGGCTTGTCTTAAGACTTATCTGGCAATACTGGTATTGTGTAGGGGTTTATTTTGCCTCACTTTTGTTACTTATTTCTGATAAATACACTCGTAGTAATTAGGTACTTCCTTTCTCTCTCTCTCTCTCTCTCGCTCGTAAATCTCACTAATAATTTGTGCGCCTTTATTATTAATGTTGTCGTTATCTATTTTTATTGTTTCGCTTCTTATGGTTATGCGGCAATGAAACTTTAGTCACATTTGGCATTTGTTTGTCAGTGCATGATGACGATTATGACGTAGGCAGACAGAAGTGGAAATTTGTTGCTATATCATCACTTCTTAATGTACATATGCAATGAATTAAATTTAACTGTAAACTCTGCATTTCGAAACACACACACACACACACACACACACATTCATAGTGTAAAATTATCTAGTGAAACGACATTATTATTAATTGCGAACCTGGATTAATTGAAATTACCTGATCTGCGTTAGTCAAAACGCAGATCAGTTAATTATTTGTTATAATTTTATTTGGAAGAGTGTACAAGTGTAGATACATGCACATACACACACACACACACACCGATACATGGCACACATGTATCTAGTGGAAATTCATTTATGATTAGGAGATCTACTGGTAAGTAAAAGTGAAGTAAATTTATATAAATTTACCATTATTTTTTAATATTTGTCTAATTATTGGTAGGATGAGCGTTGCAAAAGAAAATTTGCTAGGAGCTGGACGCCGAAATATTAAAAAAAATATTGACAGTTGATCTGCAAGCCCTGCTCCGAAAAACATGGACCAGTCGCGCATGAAGCGTTTTTTAGAATAGTTTTAGGATATTGACCAATCAGATAAGTGCGGTTTCTGCACTTTTTGTTTTTATAGATATTTCTTAATACCCGTTTACTAATAAGGTGATAATCAGAAATGCATTTCGTCGGAGCAAATATGTTTATTTATTTTGGCTTAGTTACGTGCCAAATTTGTATTCTGCGAGATCGAAACTGAGCTGAACTGAAGGATGCACTGGACAGTACAAATCGATTTCTTGTGACCATCACAAGTCAAAGCAATGTTTGCGTGTTAGCGGATAATGATGATACATTTGATTGAAATCTTTGCGCGTGCACATTATTTCTACACGGTTAATAATAATTACGATGTAGTCATCGACATTCCGCGGATATGCAAGACAGTGTTATTAAATTAGACGCTGCAGTTTTGATGGTTCAACATAGAGCGAGTCGACATCAGCTTATCGAATTCCTAACGGACGCTACATCGACATTCCTTCAATTTGTGTGGAATACGGATATTTGAGCTGGATTTAAGCATACACAGTGCAATTTTTGACATGAATTTCAGGAGCCCTGATAATGTGTAGGAAACGACGGTCGAGTATTGTTGATGACTTTGCAGAAGAAATCGAGAGTTTCGTCTAAAGAAAAAAACTTCAACACAGATTGTTGACACAGCATTCATCAGAGGTTATACCTCGCGTCCTGCGCTAAAGTATACGCTTCCAGCAATTAAGCAGTCAAATAAATTTTCGAATACAAACGAAGCAGCTGCTCAGAGCGTAATATACTTAGGTCTAGCATGTTTCTCATGACACAAATCCAACAAAAATTGAGGATCATATAATCCGCTAATGAAGAGAATATTTTCACCAAAGTTTAATACAATCTTTAAGGAAATGCTAATGAAACCTGATGGATTTTCTGTTACACACTTAAAAACAAAAAAATGAAATAGTGTAGCGAATGTGGAGGCTGACATTTTCAAATTTATATCACCGTAACCAAATTAATAAAGTAATTTGTTCACTAATTTAGCAAAAAGTGTTGATATATATATATATATATATATATATATATATATATATATATATATATAAGAACAAATTATTTTTATTTAAATGTATTTTTTTTAAAAAAAACAAGAACCAGTCCGGATAGCCATTATATCTCAACGCTTCGCAAAGCAAAATTAGCTCTACTTTCAATGTTGTCCGGTGAACAATCCTGCGTATTCGTGTGCAATTTATTATATATATATATATATATATATATATATATATATATATATATATATATATATATATATATATATACATATATTTCTAATAAGGAAGAAAAAAACACATTAATGTCAAAGTGGATTATTTATTTCGTGCATACTAAACATCGCTTTACAATCATTCATTTATATACATTCTGGGTTTTCAATTGATTATGCTAGTGGTAACAAATCTGACTCGCTTTTACTTCTATTTCTTGTTTTGGCTGATTGGTAAGTGTGTATGCGTTTGTGTTTGTGTGTGTGCCTGTTTGCATGTAAAGGTCATTCTCGCTGTATTGCAAAGTGATGTCTGAGATCTGGTCATTATTGTTTTGATGGCTTGAGAATTAACCATTTGTGCGCATTGTTCGCTGTTACATGTACGAGTGCTATTTTTCCCAGTGTAGTTTATCGTTTCACCTTGTTGCGCAAATTTGTGTTCTGCACATGGTAACAGCGCCAGTGTGGATTGCAGTGTTGAACGCTCATATTGTTTGGAAACTTCTGTCACCGTATGCGCCTCTGTTATTTCCTCTTCATTTTGTTGTCAATCCGATTGAACAATCCGGAGTAACAGGTGTTCAGAAATTGTTGTAATTCTCAATTTCGTTGAACTAGTAAGCACGAAACGGAAGTGCATGAGATTATACTTTCCGTTCATGCTGCTTTGGTTTATCCTTCTGATCACAACTGAACTAAATTGTTACTGGGTTCGCAACACCTAATACATACTTGAATATATATTAGGTCCTCGCAACAAACAGTATTTAATCCGATTGAATTTTTGTTGATTCTAGTCGAGGGCCTGTTTGTTTCTTGGCTGGATACTAGCAGATTGTTGTTGAATTTTGTTATTCTTGGCCAGTCGATAAGAATATCATGTTGATGAAACTTTTGAATATTAAGGTCAGGTGCTTGTTGTTTTATGTAAAGGGCTTCATAGATAAATAATAATTTTTCTGATTTTGCTTTATGTAGAATTGTGAAATTGGTCGAATTGACAGGGTGCCCCGTTGCCAATATATGATCGGAAAGAGCTGATTTTCCTGACGGTGCCAAGCATTTGTTAATCAATTTCTGTGGCAAATGTTGCTGGATTCTGCTTATCAATTGCTTCTTCGTACGTCCGATATATGTGCTACCGCACATACATGAGAATTTTTAGACTATGAATGATTTAGAGAGACTTGGCAATTGATCTTTGGCATTCAACCTCATGATTCTCTGTGTACTAAATATCATATTAACTTTAACACTGGGAAAGTTCTCCTTAGTTATTCTATTTAGCCAATAATAACAAAATTCAAAAACAATTTGCTAGTATCCAGGCAAGACATAACAGGCCCTCGACTAGAAACAACAAACATTCAATCGGATTGGAAACCAACTGAAGAGGAAGTAACAGAGGCGTATACGCTGATAGACGTTTCCAAACAATATGAGCGTTCAACACTGCAATCCACACTGGCGCTGTTACCATGTGCAGAACACAAATTTGCGCAACAAGGTGAAACGATAAACTACACTGGGGAAAATAGAACTCGTACATGTAACAGCGAACAATGCGCACAGACTGTTAATTCTCAAGCAATCAAAACAATAATGACCAGATCTCAGACATCACTTTGCAATACAGCGAGAATGACCTTTACATGCAAACAGGCACACACAGACACAAACACAAACGCATACACACTTACCAATCAGCCAAAACAAGAAATAGAAGTAAAAGCGAGTCAGATTTGTTACCACTAGCATAATCAATTGAAAACCCAGAATGTATATAAATGAATGATTGTAGAGCGATGTTTAGTATTCACGAAATAAATGGCCTTTATCCACTTTGTTATTAATGTGTTTTTTCTTCCTAATTAGAAATATACTGTGTAATATTCAAAGGCAGTGGGCATATTAGAGATATATATATATATATATATATATATATATATATATATATATATATATATATATATATATATATATATATATATATATATAAGAAAATTTTCTTTCTCATGGTCTTCTCAAATATCTACTCATGAACATATCTTTATATATAAATTGGAAAGCAAAACAAGGTAGAAATATGTGAACAAAGAGAGTGTGAAAAATAGAAACCAATCAAATTGCGTGCGTCACATCCAGTTCAAGCTCAATGCTTGTACGTGCTTCTTCTGCTTACATAAATCCGGCTGCAATTTGTTTATCCATAAGGCTTCGTATGTGGCTAGCTCCCTTTTGTTTTTGCATTTAGTAATTACTTTGAATGCTACGTCTGGAGAACATACGTGCGATGTTTCGATGATGTGTTGCGCAATAGCAGACGTGTATTCACCATTTGATTTAAAACAGGCGTTCAAGTTGCAATGTTCTCTCATTCGAGTTATTAACCGTCTGGTCGATCGGCCTACGTAAGTTGATCGACAACTTGCGCATGTATGTTGGTAAATAATATTTGATATCGACATTAACGACTGTTTCTCTTTGATCGCTGGTAAAGGCAAGTGTGTTACCCTAAATAACACAAATTGGAAAAAGATGTAAAACCTGGAGTTTTGTGTGATTTAATACCGACCGATCTTGATAAGCGTGTGCTTAACTTATCAAAAGTGCCAATCGATCAGCTAACAATGGAGGCACTATCGATGGGCCGAAATTATGGAATACATCCTTCTAATAAATGCGATGTTGATTTTGAGGCAGCATTTGAATTGTTATTTGAACAAACAGCTGACTTGGAGCCTACCAGTATTGATTATAAAAATTGGTTCAAGGCTACACTAGTTGATCAGGCTTCACACCTGAAATCGTCTAAATGCGCAGAGCCGCATGCGTTGACAAAGCAGCATCTAAATGCACTTAGAAATATCAGCAGAAATGCAGACATCAAAATACTACGCGCTGATAAAGGAAAGAGCGCAGTTATAATGGACAAATCTGAATACATACAAAAGATAGAAAACGTGTTAAATGACAATAAAAAATTCACACGTATAGACGATAAATCAGATGAAATAGACAAGGTGGAGCGCAAAGAAATAAATGAAATTAAGATTTTTACAGATGCCGATTTTATTGATGAGGCCACTGCACAGAAGCCAGTTGGATCATCTACACACAAAAGAGGTTGTCCTATGAGGCCAATTTTATCAAAGGTAAATTTTCCGTTTCATGCACTAGCTAAATGGCTAGTTCGTTTACCTGAACCATTACGTAATCTACTAGGTAATCATTCGGTTGCCGATTCGTTTGAGTTTGTAAACAAAATTCAAGATACAAATGTTTAAAACAAGATTATGGTATCTTTTGATGTTACGTCTTTGTTTACAAATGTTCCAATTGATGAAACCATTGACATTATAGTCAAAGCGGTAGAACACGATATATTACCATCGCCGGTGCCAGGTCAAACTCTACGCAAGCTTATCTTATTATGCACGAAAGACGTACGATTTCGTTTTAATGGAAACATCTATAAACAGACTGATGGTGTCGCAATGGGAAGCCCCTTATCTCCAGTGTTGGCTGAGATTTTTCTAGGGCACCTAGAAAATACATCATTAAAGAGTGACATAAGTAAATGTGCTCAATATATACGGTACGTGGATGATATATTTCTTGTACTTAAAACAGGTCGCAATCACGAACATTGCTTCAAAGTTTCAACAAAGCACATAAGAATATCGGCTTCACGTCAGAGCACGAGAAAGATGACTGTCTGCCTTTCCTAGATGTACTATTAAAGAAAGAAACTAATGGTAAATTAAACAGAACAATTTACCATAAACCAACATGGTCTGCACAGTATTTGCATTACAGCAGTTTTGTGCCATTTCAATATAAATTATCAACAGTTCGTGGTTGCTTCTCAAGAATTGACAGGTTGGTTAGTCAAGATTCTAAAGAAAATGAATATAATAAAGCAATTAACGATTTAATGTCTCTAATGGCTATTCCAGACAATTAATTGAATCAATTATTAAAAGGGGAGTTAACCAGAAACAGACGTACTATGGGCCAGAAAAGAAAACCGTCTACCTAAACATCCCATTTAAGGGGGATGCAGTTTCCCGAATGGCACAAAAGAAAGTTGAAGCAGCATTAACACGCACATTTAATGCAGCCAAACTACGAGTGTTATTTAGGGTAACACACTTGCCTTTACCAGCAATCAAAGAGAAACAGCCGTTAATGTCGATATCAAATATTATTTACCAATATACATGCGCAAGTTGTCGATCAACTTACGTAGGCCGATCGACCAGACGGTTAATTACTCGAATGAGAGAACATTGCAACTTGAACGCCTGTTTTAAATCAAATGGTGAATACACGTCTGCTATTGCGCAACACATCATCGAAACATCGCACGTATGTTCTCCAGACGTAGCATTCAAAGTAATTACTAAATGCAAAAACAAAAGGGAGCTAGCCACATACGAAGCCTTATGGATAAACAAATTGCAGCCGGATTTATGTAAGCAGAAGAAGCACGTACAAGCATTGAGCTTGAACTGGATGTGACGCACGCAATTTGATTGGTTTCTATTTTTCACACTCTCTTTGTTCACATATTTCTATCTTGTTTTGCTTTCCAATTTATATATAAAGATATGTTCATGAAAAGATATTTGAGAAGACCATGAGAAATAAAATTTTCTTATATCTGGTAAAATTTCTTTTTGTTTTTGCACAGGAAAAGGGAACAATGTATAAAAAAAATATATATAAGTGTGTGTGTGTAAGAGGGCGTGTTACAAAAAAATTTCCAATCCTGTTATGTTTTTCAAATGCAATTACATGAAGTTAGTTTTTGAAGTTTTTTGAAAACTTACTCATAAACCCCGTTATCGTCTACGGATTGAAATGCTAAAATAAACCGGAAATATATTTTAGCATTACACTAAAATGAAAAAAATGGTTAAGTGAATTTTTAGTAAGTTACTTGGATATTTGCATTTCCCATTAATTAAAGGTTTTTCATACGCATGCAGAATACTTCTTTTCAATCTAAACTCATCGCATGCAAGAGGAACGGGTAAATACGCAAGTAAGAAATAAGCTTAAAACAAGTGCTTCAATACTTTTAATTGATTGATTTCATAGCATTTAAATCCACCAGTGTTTCATCTAATTTTTTCAGATGCTTATAATTTACATAGATTTACCGTTTGCGAAATTAAAATGAAATGAAACGGGTTTCAAGTGTTCAACTCTCATTAAAATATAATTAATTAAATTTCTGGTAATTTTTTTACTGACTGTCATTACGAAATTGTAATTCATCGAAAAATATCCACTTGATTGTAAATTATTCTTCACGCACCTGAATAATTTAGTTTAGAAAATTTGGCACACTTAACAAATATTTCGTGCAAAAATATCCATTTTAACAAAATCACATTTTTTAACATTTAGATTTCATATTTTGCGACATCGCTTTCTGTTATTTACTCAATTTTCAGTTATGTACATTCTGATGCGTTTGCCTACACTTTCCTTGAATAGCAGCCTAGTTCGCATCTAATTTGACCTACAGCTCCAATTTAACCTCAAAATATCTGCCACTATAAAATAGTCAGCATGCCACCTTTGATAGCTATAAATTATTGCAGATATTTTTCAGGATTCTATATACATAGTACAATTATATATGCTTATAATAACATTGATTGCGCAGGTGGAAATTACAGTTATTCTAATCAAGGGTGCAATATTGATATAAATGTCCGACCCGTATTATACAAAAATTTTGCATTAAAATCTAAGCATCTTATGAATTATAAGAATCAATTCATTCATTACACGGGTTTCATCCTTATTGGTACACCTTCAAATACAGTCCAGAAATTGCCGCAGACAGAGCTCGAATAATTCCAATAAGACTATAGTCGATCAGATGGATGTATTGACTTCTCTACGTTAAACAATGTTTAGTTTTTAATGACCAATGTGTATATAATGTGACGGTTGGTAGTTTAGTTGTTAGAGCAACCAACTTTCAAACGGACGTGTCCATGTTCGAGTTCTGTCCGCGAAAAACCAAGGGCAGTAGGCGAATTGCTTCAAATTATGACGAAATTGGTCAACTGAATGTATTTCCTTTTGAACATTTTGCAATGCTTTGCTTATATTTACCAATTTATATTTATAATGGGATTGGTGTTTATATTAAGAATAAAGCAAAGATTTTAAAAATCGATACCTATTAGCCAGTATGAATTTGGCATTTCCAAATGCAGCAAAAGTAATTCATCCAGAAATTATACTTGAAACTACAATATTCAATATTGAGAAAGAGAAGGGCAACTTTAGAATCTAAATGTAATTGTAGATATTTATTGATAGAATCAATCAAATTTACCGGTAAACTATGAAATAATTGTATAGGATGCGAAAATTGGGTATTTCATGCGGAGAATAAATACCCTACATAATCTGTGATCCGACCTACTCTGCAGAAATGATGCAACCAAGTGTGTTCGCACAGGAGAACAAACAACATCATGTAGATAATGTCAGACATCAAATGTCACTTTGCTAGGCAATGACAAGAATCTAACTATCAACTAGTTTGGGATGGTGAAAAATGTATTTCCATTAGTGAAACATTCTGAGATTCAAAAAGATCTAATGGAAACTAAAACGAAGGCTAACATTCGGAATATATCAGAAGACATTAATCGATAAAATCCATATTCAATTAGGCCTTGGCCGTTAGCACGACGAAGTGATCGAATTAATCGGAAGAATTTAATATTCAGAGTAAATAATGAGTAAAATTTTATAGTGTATGCGTTGGGCATTATGTTTCAGTTTCGGTATTATACTTGAATTTCCTTGCATTTTTTAATAGGGATTCATTTAAAATGTATTCCATTTTAGGTGTAATGCGTTATGATTCTTCTGAAATTAGGCCCGATGTATCCGTTTATGCTTGAGGTTCTTTTGCGATTACGTTGAGTATTCTTTTCAATCCATTGCAATTTAAATAATTTCCCATTCCAGACGCCTTCAACATTTCATTACATTTTCAATTTCTGATTAGACTCAGTTCTTCAATATCACTCGCGAGTAGCAAATTCTACGTAATGGAAAATTTATTACCTCTTAACAAATTTTCATCTACAATCTTAATTATATAACAAGTCGGATATATTTTACATATTACTGAAAATACTTGAAAGTTGATGAAGTTCATGTATGCAAGAAATAAGTAAATCAATCCAATTGTATTTAATTAGTCGTCGAACAGCATAACAAAACTACCGCCAGTCGCAACGCACAGACGCGTTTCGACATTTTATAATCGTCATTAGAGTACGATGGCAAACTGACTAGCGAGTATCAAACCGAATTGAATATGTATCGAAAGAAAATTAGATATGCGGCTCTCACCTCTATTAGTCTTGCATACATTGTACGTGACTGGAAATGTCGGCTGCACAATTTCTATGCAGTCACGAATATTAGCTGTTTGTAGTTTTCGCCACAGACACATATATAGACAATAAAATTAAACAATAATTGATTGCGCGGGTGGTGGTATCAATTCTTTAAATCAAGTTTGTGAACTTGAATTAAACACCAATCCCATTGTATTTAACCTGTCGTCCATAAAAATAATAAAACTACGGCCAGTCGCAACGCACTGACGCGTTTCGACCTTCCACGATCATCATCAGAGTATGATGGCAAACTGTAAAAATCATTCAATATAATGAATGATATTTGAAAAATTGTTCGACGTATGCAATTTATTTTCAAACAACGCTGCCTAAAAATCATTAAATTGCCCACAAGTTTTATCAATTGAGAACAACCATAATTGTTAATGCAAAAAAATTATTCTCCACAAGTGCACTTCCCATTGTCGACAGTTCTTGTAAGTCAATGGTGTGACTATAGAAAGTAAATAAGTAGGTACACTTCTGGAAAATTGAAACTTTATAAAAACCGCTGCAATAAATATGTCAGCTACATTGAATGCACTTTGATTATCATCAATCAAGATGTAAAAAAAAATACTTGTATATTATTATTATGCGGTCCAGCCTTTTCAATTTACTTGGGAGCGTTAAAACACTCAGACTTACGAACTGCCTACCTTGAAATATTTCTTTGGAGCTAGAAATATAGAATTCTAAACTGGAACATATATCAAAAACAGACATTAACAGGACAATTCTTCCACCACCACAGTGCCATTCCAATTTCCTAAAAGATAAATTTGATAATAAATTAAAAATACAGGAGAAGCTAAATATGCTCTCAAGTATGGTATTGCCATGTAGAAACGTAGTTCAAAACACTTTATTAGAAAACTGTTATTCCAAAATGTCTGTCGATGCATAGATAAATATTGGTGAAATAGCGAATTGAAGAGCGTTTAGGAATGAAAACACCTAGAATAGCTGAGCACAGTTTTTGTATGTATAAAATTCCCAATCAGGCCGATTTCCAGTTTATCTTCAAATCAAATTAGGAAACGTAATTGTGTACAGTGAAGTATCTCGTAAGCGAAATTCTTATTCTGAAGATAAATAAACAATGCAGGTACGTTCTTGATTGAACAGAAACTGGTGAATTGCTTGTACCTGTGTTCGCTTGTGGGACTGAGTCAGCATGTATAATTCTCATATCCTATATTTATTGTTTTATCAATGGGTTTAAACCAACTTTATCACAATCGCTTTTCAAACAAATAATTAATACGAAATATTGCATTCAGATTGAAATTTTGAGGCAAAAACGGCATATTTAAACTATGGTGATTATAAGGTAATTATAATACATTAGAGTTGCAATAATTTAAATATTTCACGTTTAAAACATCCTAATTATAACAACGGCTTAACGGAATGTTATAAAATACTTAACTTAAAAATATGTAAAAGCAGACGAGTGGTTTTTTTAATTTGGTAAAATGATTCATTTGATAATCATCCTGTCAAATGGCAACTACTCAATAGACATATGTAGACGTAAAAGTATGTAGAACATAAGCGAAGTGTCAAAGATTGAGCCAAATCGTTAGAAAATATTCCGGGAAAACAAAGGCAGATTTGGAAGATGACTTCATCCAATAGGATAGCCGGGTTTCTCTTAAAACTATTCCCTAAAGGTAAGTTGCCAAATAGACACAGGCAACTAATAAAGAAAGCAAATACTTGAGTATTGCAATAATATTAAACTAATTACAATAAAATATTCTATGATTTGGATAAAAAATCGGAGCAACGAATTATTTTCCTAGCTAATATATTTTCTCTGAAAAATTAACGTCAGAGACAGTCGCAAAATAAATACTTCAAAGTGGTAAAGAAAATAAAAATCATCTGTTGAGTAAGTCAGTATATAATTTTTATCAAATTTATTCTAGGCACAGCGTGAAAAATTGGAGAGAACATCTATTGAAAAAGGGCACACTGATATCTCTAAAACTCCTGCTCTTAGATAATAGTTGCGCAATATACACACAAAATTGCATAAGAAAATACAATATGAGCATAAATTATGAGCAGTAAACTTATTCTGCAAAGATACTTCGGTAATGAGATAAGAACGAGGCGATACGTCCTACGTTTGGAAAATACGTTTTCTCTCGAACAAATATTGATTGAGCCCGGTCAACAAAAGACACTCGAAACTGGAAAAGAGATAGCAAGTCATTGTTAGAGTCAGTCCGTTACGAAATTTATTCTAGGTATAGGATGACAACTACGAGAAACAAATTCTTTGAACAAGTTTTTCTAATATATCCGAAAAATTGTGCGACAGATTTGCATAAGCAGGACCGGTAATTGCGCAGAGAAAGTGGGGTAACCTATTTTACAAAACGTATTTTGAAAATAGGATAAAAAAGAAGGAACTGCTTCTCCTGATGGCTTAAACAATTTTATCTGTCTTATTCAGATTTATGATAAAGGAGGACTGAAAATGGAATTTAAGATGTAATCGTTTTTGCCATTAATTTGGAAACTCATATATATGATACGAACTTACCATAAATTAGACACGGTAGATACGGTAACCATGTTTGGCATATACATGAAATAAAATTTCCATAGATTCGATGCATTCGGAAGTTGTCGTCAGATATTGACAAAAGGATCTTTGAAGTTGGCTCGAGTTGAATCTGCCGAATTCCAGAACAAATGCCTGAATAGAAGCTGAGTCCGTGGCGATAATTATTTTAAAAGAAACAATTCTGTGAAAATTGATACTCCGGTAATCACAAATGGAATACTGCTTTTCTTCTCAATACGCATGATTATTATTTGCCATATCTTTGTTTGGCACAATATATTTCGATGCATTTAATAGATTGAAATACTGTAAAAATACACGCACACATGGAAGTACAAATAGATGTACAGATTTATTATAAATTTATAAAATTCAGACTCTCACTCTGCATAACCTTACTGCACATTGTAATAAGCAAAATTAAGCCAAGAAAATTGCTTATTCATCGGTAAACACGAGTTTATTTACCTTAAATTAAGGCACGGATTAATTTAGAATGTGCAAATGCAATCACCTCTATCAACCCTAATGTCGATATTACGAGTGAAAATCATCCACTTTGCGATTGATGACAAAATTATCCAAAACCAAGTTTGCGATCTCCTGATATGCTTTAATAACTAGCGAACAACATTGCAGTTCTTCTAGGAAACGTCGAATAACGTCTGTAAGTACGGCAAATGAAATCAAATACAATCACAGCCAAACTGCTCCTACCTGTCGTCAATAGCAACCACCCGCAAAATTGGTCCTCCTTCGTTGTGTCACAATTCGATTTAGCTTGGAGCCTAGCATATGGTGAGAATTGAAAAAAGCGATTGAATTTATTCCATTCGGAACACATGTAAATATAAATTTGAAGGAAGAACGTATAATTATGTAATGCATAGTGCCCTTTCCATGTGCGAAATAAAAAGAACGTTAGTGTCTATAATTGTACATCACTTTATGTATAAACTGAAAGGCAAAACAAGATAGAAAAAATGCTCTTAAACACATACTGGAAGGTAGCGGAACAACCAATAAATTGTATGCGTCCACTCCAGTTCAAGCTCAACGACTGAACATACGTTTGCTTGCATAAATCTGGCTGCAGTGTGTTCTGCCATAAAGCTTCATGTGTGGCTAACTCCAATTTGTTATAGCATTTAGTAATTAATTTAAATGTTACGTCTAGAGAACATGCGTTTGAGGTTTCAAAAATGTGTTGCGCAATTGCAGACGTGTATTCACCATTTGATTTGAAACTGGTGTTTAAGTTGCAATGTCTTCACACATAAGTAATTAACCATCTGGTCGATCGACCTAAGCAAGTTGATTGACAAGTTGCGAATGTATATTGATATTAGATGTCCACATTAAAAGCTATATCTCTTTTATTGTAGGTATCAGCAAGTGTGTTAATTTAAATAACACTCGTCGTTTAGCTGCATTAAATTTGTGTGTTAACGTAGATTAAACTTTCCTTTGTGCTATTCGAAATAAGGCATCCCTTAAAATCTATGTTTAGGTGACAGCTTTATTTTCTGGTCTGAAGGACACACTCTCTCTCTATTTTTAAGTTTTTCAATCTTGTTTTGCATTTCAATTTATATTTAACGTGATGTTCATTTAAGGTAACATGAGAAGATAATAAGAAAGAAGCGGTTGTTGTGTCTGATAAAATTACTTTTTATTTCCGCAAATGGAAAGGGTACTATGAATTTTATTAAGGTTCGCATTCCAAAAGAATTATACAGTTTGTATTAAGAAGAACGTCTATCATCATAAAAAAGACGATTTGCAAATATTATTAATCAGTAGAAAATTGTACGTGCATAGACATTACCTATGGTATTCTCCTATTACACAAAATGATGGCTTGTTTTTACTTATAATTGATTATGAATGATTAATAATTGTTTTCCTACTGTTCCTTTTGATTAGACACAATTGTTTCATAACTTTCAATTTTTTGTAAATAATCAGATAAGACGGAGCGAAATCCATACTTTACAGCATATTATGTTTTCTGCTTAAACATGGAAATACTTGCATTTCTATGTAGGAGCCAAATAGAAACGGTCGGCCTGATTTATAAGTCAAATTCCGTAATACGCGTAGATTTTGCGAATGAAAATTAAAATTTTACTCTTCTTCTAACACTTTTCAATATCAGGAGAAATTCTGTCAAAAATAGGTTATATTCGTCACAGTTAGCTTAAACGAATGTTGATATAATATATTAATAATAATAAATGGCTAGTAATTCGATTGGCACAAGCATGGGAGTCCTAACTTAAGAAGCATTGTAGCTATTGATTTGGCGAGGAAGGCGCCGATCAACTTCTTTATCTTACTACGGTTTGCATCTTAATGATTTTATACAGCAAATCGCTGAGGATAACATTAAATTTCGCTTTTCTTTTTGAATGGAATATTTTATTTGTTAGCTGCAAATAAATTTTTTAAAACGTATGATAGCTGTGCCAATACGGTCCAACCCGAAGATATCCATTTTTTATTCAATGTAATGGAACACGCACAAATCGTTTTCAAATTCTGTCATATTTTACCTGTAAAATGCTATTGTTAATATTTTAAGATTTTCCATTCATGACAAAATGATATTTCACGTAATATGACCTTGTCCTGATTGGATAAACTTCCTTTCTAAGGAAGAATGTGCAATGATGATGCATTTTTTCCTAATTAAGCAAGGAAATGCGGCAAAAATTAATGAGACATAGATGAATAAGTTTGTTATGGGGAAGTGTAAAAAGCATTGAAAATTTTTCTGGCATACCTTCATAATTCATTAAATCAAGTTCGCGAACTTGAAGAAAACACCAAGCCCATTGCATTTAACCGGTCGTCGAACAACGCAACAAAACTACCGCACGCCACCAACACTGACGAGTTTCGTCCTACCTGATCATCATCAAGTTACGACGGCAAACTGACTATCGAGGATCAAACCGCATTGAAATATATTTGGAAATCAAATTCAGATACGCAGCATCTCACGTCTAGTAGTCATACATTGAACTTGACTGGAAATGTCGGCTGCACAATTTCATACAGTCACGAACAATAGCGGTTTGCAGCTTTCGCCACATATACATATATAGGAAATACAATTTAAACAATAATTGTTTGCGCGGGTGGTGGTAACAATTCTTTAAATCAAGTTCGCGAGCTTGGAAGTAAACACCTCCCATTGTATTTAACCACTCGTCAGCCAACATAACAAAGCTTCCGCCAGCCGCGCTCGCAAACTTGATTTAATGAATTGTAACCACCCTCGCAAACAATTATTGTTAAATTGTATTGTCTATATATGTATATGTGGCGAAAGCTTGCTAAACAGTTAATGTTCGTGACTGTAACCAGAATTGTGCGGTCGAAATTTCCAGTCATGGCCCGTGCTTGTGAGACTGCTAGGGTGAGTTGCATATCGATTTGATTTTCATATATATTCGTTGATTCTCGATGGTCGTGCCGTCGTACTCTGATGATGATCATGGAAGTTCGAAACGTCAGTGCGTTGCCAGTAGTTTTACTGTTCGACTGGTTAAATGGGATTACTTCAAGCTCGCAAACTTGATTTAAATTTTACACCACCCGCGCAATCAACTATTGTTAAATTGTAATACCTTCATAATTACACATCAGAGTAGTCAATAGTATCTATGCCTTGTGAATAGTTATTTGGTAACATGGTTTTCGACAGTATTTTATTGCTCCTGCTCGAATTTTAATACTAGATATATCTTTCTTACGTGAAGTGTGTTACAAAAGTGACTTTTCTTAAAATTGTTTGAAATCTGCTCAGAGTTTACACATGAAATGTTATCTGATTTGCGATGATCACTATTTTACCTCAGTCGTGCTCCAGTACTAGTATTGTCCAATAAATTTTAACGTTATTCCGTATTCATTATTGATTTTTTCAATTAATGTGCCTAATGGCCTCTGTTAACAAATGCAAAATCAGTTTCTTTCTAAATGTAATATATTTCAATGTACTGCGCCAATGCTAAGTAGTTTCACCTTAGACATAAATACGATGAAGTGAAATCGAGCATGAAGAGACATTATTTATTATTATTAAGATTTAATAACTAGGGCGTCGTATACAATAATGATAATACCAATCAACTGGATTCGATCGTTGACAATGCAACTCTAAAATATGAAGAGAGTATAATGTTAAAAAAATCTGTCCTTTACTGTAGCGTTCTATGCCAACGGAGTACGAATAGGTGATATCAGCGGAATAATTTATACGCCTGTATTTGCTCGATTCAAATACTCGAATAAAAAAATGAAAAGAAGTCGAATTGGCTATAAAGAAGCCAATTGTTTGAGAATGCGATTTTATTGGACAAAAACTTTTTAAATTATAGTTTTGTAATGTTTCAGATATTGTTAAACATACAAAAATAAGACAAAGGTATTATATTTTAGATAAATCAATGAAAGATAAGGCCATGCGTCAAAATCATGAAGTTTGCGAATTTACCTGTCTGAAAAATTCACATTATTTTTGGTTTTATAAGTTATTATTAAATATGATTCAACTTTTTGAACTTCTGTGCAACGGTCTTTACGGATAAACCGGCATTAGCTACGGATTTAATCTATTTTATGTCTTACTGCTCAATTTTTTTATATTTTATTTGATACTTATCACGGACTGAAGAACTGCATGTATTGATTTTATGGTTTGCCATATATAGTATATATATATATATATATATATATATATATATATATATATATATATATATTCAATGTCGGTTTACACTAAAAATATTGCAAATGCAGCTTAGGTAATGAAATGATGTTTTAATTGTCACACCAAAATTATAGGTGCAATGGACAAGTTGTAAGTAGAATTGGAAAGCTTCTAATATAGAATCACGCTACTAAGACGGAAGGTAATGAAATGCGCAGTCTATGTGACCTAACTTCAAAGTAATTTCCTCTTTGTAAGAAATGACTTACATGTTTCTGAGCCAAATTCGTCCTGGATAAAATTCTGGCTGCAAAGCTTTAGGTCAATACTAAAAATTGTTTCCTATTAGGACAAAATTTTTCGCGTTAGTGAGTTCAATTTTTTTATTTTATAAATTAAATGTAATTAAAGAAAGCGGTGAAATTTGATACAAAATATGATTCACAATGAAACATAACATGGATTTCTATTGGTCCAGCATCCGATGAGCCACAAGTACTACCATCATCAAAATTTGACAAGTTCTCATTGTCAGAACTAGAAGTATGAACAAAATTTAGCATGAAAGAAAGGTATAATGACATGTGCACATTCATTGCATAATTTCTGGCGATTCATCAATAGGAGCCAGTAAGCACGAAACGTACTAGTTCATCAGAATATACCTTCCGTTCATGCTGAATATTTTTTAATCATTCTGTTCATATTTGAAATAATTTGTCACTAGGTGCGCTACACCTAGTGAAAAATAGATAAACATTGTTTATTATGTAGTCTCAATTTATATTAATTAACACAATATTGCACTAAACGAAGTTTGAAGCGAGAGCACACATGTACTTCGGCTTGAAGCTAAAAACACGCTTCGAAAAATCATATTCTAGTCGAATTTGTTATAGTCACGCGTCCTTTTATCTAACTACCTGTAGCACTGTTGTAACATTTTCAACTGTTCATTTTTTGCAAGTTCTGCATAAATAAAATTGTTTTAATTGACGACATATATAGGATATTCTGTGTAACACATACTTATGAATAACATTTAAATTAGTTTGAATCTTGATCTAATTATTTGATGTATCAAATGTCTTCGCTTGCGTAATAAAAAATTAAAAGAATAATTCTAAATTTAGTTAATTTTGATTATAAATATTTAAAAAAAATTATTATTATTATTATTATTATTTTATTATTATTATTACTGATATCACTATTATTGCTATCACTAATACCATTATTAATATTATTATTGATATTATTATTATTGTTGATATTGTTATTATTATTCAGTGATTGTTTTTTAAATTATAATTGTTTTAAATTTATTTTTATTATTAATCATATATTTTTAAAATATTATTATTGGTATTTTATATTATTATTAATATTATTATTATTATTATTTTTTTTAATAGTGATAATGTAGTTGTATATTTCAGTTATTTTTTTAAATTATTAATTTTATTCTAAATTTATTATAGTCATATAAATTAATATTGTTATAATTATTAGTGGTAGTAGTAGTGTTTTATTAATACTAGTAGTGGTATTAATTATTATTATTAGTGATTATCTTGGTTTATTATTTAATAGTGACACTTTCTTATTATAAAAGACGTTTTGGCTGTCATGGATGCAACATCAGAAGTAAAATTCACTAGTGCAGCTGAAAAGTATCTTTACCTTCATTGAATAAATTGATTTGTGATCACAACTAAACTATAACGATAACAGAACAATTGATTTTATTTTTTAATCGCAAAATAGCGCAAATGCAACTTTTTATCTCGACTGATTATGAAAAATAATACGAGCATATTACATTTTACTTCAAATCTAGTCCATGCATATAAAGCTCAATAGTATTTAGCAAATACTAAAACTTCACGGCAGTTTATTTCCAACATTTCGACCGCAATGCATTAATTGTGCATTACCGACATCAGCGTAGGACTTATAGCACAAATTGCGAGCAGAATGTTTTGAACGCTACACATCTTGCGGTGTAATTTGTCAACGCCGTCAAAATTTCCTTCATCCCTTTTGTGCAATTTCAAATATTCAGCGCAGGATTGCGATACTCTATAACCAAATGTTCACAATAATTTTGCATCTGCAATGGTAACCTGGAATTTGACAAATATAATCATCTATGACAGATCAAATAACAAGACAACGCATTAATTCAACCAATAACACGATGTAGCATTTAAACACGTCCGGTCCACCTATTGCACTTCTGAACAAGCCATTGCCTCGACGCAATCTTAAAGCCACTCTAAAGGAGTTATTAACATAACATTAAATGGATATTTTCGTACCGGCACTATTTTAATGTGCATCCGCAACGCATTTGGAGTCCAGTTGTTAGTTGCGATTATCGTAGGCTAAACTCTGTAACAATGTCAGGTGCTTATCTTATAATCACTAATGATACATATGTCTAGAAAACATATTGGCACCGAATGTTTCATAATTCAACTTATGCTAGACTTGCATCACGATGAGCTGGCCAAAGAATGTTGTCATCAGTTTTACTAGATTATTCGAATATGTTTACTTGAATTTTTGTCTCAAATGCGCCACACTGAAGTTTTAGAGTTTGAAGAACAACAAAACAACTATATGCGTTATGCTGGAGCATTGCTGCAACCGTTTAATAATTTATTTAATAGAGCTGTCTTTTTCTCTAGGCTAACGACAATTTAATTGAGACTTCCCATAGAAGTACGTCACCTAATATTGTCTAAATTGATGTAAGTTGTCTGGGATTACGTACAAAAATTTAATTAGAAATTGCACAGTTATGACTCAATTAAGAATGACTATCTACAATATACTCACATTCTCATACATCGGGCTTCCTAATACACAATTTGCTCTCATTTTACTGTATCATTTGAGTAGTCTAATCCAGCAAATGCAGACGTATAAATTATTCTGCTGATATCACATTTCCGTAGTCCGTCGGCACACAACGCTTCAGTAAGCACAGACGTTTTGAACATTATACTCTCTTCATATTTTAGAATTGCATAGTCAAGGGTCCAATCCAGTTAATTAAGTCCTAAATATAAATTGATATTATCATTATTGCATACGACGTCCTAGTTATTAAATCTTAATAATAATAATAATAATAATAATAATAATAATAATAATAATAATAATATTAATAATTTTAACAATAATATTAATAATTATATTTATAATAAAAATAATATTAATAATTACAATTATAGTGTCTCGTCATGCTCGATTTCACTTCATCGTATTTACGTACGTCTTTTTCGAAACATTAGAATTCAAGTATTTTTTTAAAAACTCATTTTTATACAAAATAAAATATATTTCTATATAAAGATAATAATTTTGTGTTTGTTAACGGGGGCCATCTAGCTCGTTAATAGCAATGACCATTAATCAATACGTAATATGGTTAATTCTGGAACCTACGGAGCACAGATGAAATAGCAGGAGCTCTCCTATTTCGTGTTCGTCAGCCGACGTGTAATTGCTTCGTCATGCAGTCAACCAATTAGCAAATTGCGTTGTGATAATGTACACTGAACAGTACAGTACACAGGTTCCCGATAAGGACAGAAACCGGTCTACTGGACGAATTGCCTTTTCCCACGCTGCACCTGCCTAGTTTATACTGAAATTGTATGCTAAAAAGGGTCAGGTGCCTTATATCTAGATCGCAACCTTGATTAAAGTAAATGTTATCACTGTTTGGCATATATTTTTATTTGCTTCATGAATGCTGTGTTCTATGTAGCACACAGTTTTGCATTTACTACACGCCAATTATGTCTCATTTCGACACACACAATTGTAAATCTTACATGGATCTCCCATAAATTCTATTCCAGGCCATAACATGTCTCTCATGGGAGAATCAAATATTTCAACTAAGAATTGTTTCGCAAGAATGAACAATTCGTTTTCATTATACGATTTCAGTGTCAAGTATCTTGTAAATTTTATCTGTTTAATTCGCTTAATTTTTATGTTGCAATATGTATACTTTATGCAGTCCCATCCTACGCTCACGTAACATTTTTAATGCAAATTCAATGCGTAGAGACAAAAAGGGGTGATCGGCATCATCTCAAAATACAAGCTAAAATAATAGAAACATAAACCCCACCAGTTACAATTTTGATATATTGACATATCTTTTGAATGACACGTAAATAAAAGCCAAGCATTTACTTCCCTCATTGATAATTACTAATTGGCTAACAGTAACGAAAATCAAGTTTTCCCAAGAAACACCAACGTAAATCTGGCATTGCTGAGTGCAGGCAATATGCAAATTAATGCTACGAGGAGGTCAATAAATCTAAGCGTAAAATTAATTAATTTTCTGGACATACACACGTAATGATACGCACAAACCTAGTAAAATAAAAGTCAAAGTATAAATGAAGTGGGTAAATATGCAGCTGCTACTTGAAACCAGATTAAAAGTTTCTACCTAATATATTAGAAGCTGTAAAAAGAAGAGTTTTAAAAATATTTTCACTTGTCTTTTGGAAAATATTAATTTTGGTTAGAACTTATGGCTTTACAATATTCATGAATTAAAAGATTAATTTATTTAAGAAAAATAATCCACTCTAAAGTTTACCTCACATATAATAAGGTAGGATACATAAAACGTGAAAAATCTAAGAACATGGTAAAAGAACAACATGATTGTTACAATCCTTTGCAATAGGAATTTTACAATAAATTTGCTTAGATTAGCAAGTTAAATATATAAAAAAGTAGAGTTTTAATTATTTTATGTCTGTAATTATTACTTAAACTCGTGTTCTCTTTAAGATTGCCAATATTCAATTTTGCGATTTTGATAAAAACGACTGACCCGTTATGCACAAACATTTGCCAGTATAAACTATATTGAATAGTGTGGAAGAGGCAATTAATCTAGTGGACCGGTTTCGTTCGTATTAGGGAAATTATCATGTTATGTATAGCAGATTCAAAGTTGTTATATCAATAGCATTGAATAAAGTGTTAGAGTGTAACATCCCACAATCGCCGCAACCAATATTCGTTGGTCTACAAAAAGTTTCCATTGCGTCGCGGGGTTTGTTCTGCTATTTGTAGAATGCTATTAACAATTGATAAAGAAGTCTGCTGGGAAGAATTTATGTTATTATGCGAAACAAATTAAATTGCTGAAATATTGCGTTATAATTAAATTTCAATTTTATTTGTCCTGCAACATTGTTAGAAAAAGTAAAACTTTCCGTTAACCAATAGTGTGTGCAAGTAGACTATGACGCTTGGCTGGCTGGGCACGGCAAATTTACCATGATTCAGTTTGTGTCGCATTTGACTTCTGCTTTGCGTTACGTGTCGTGCTGTCGGCTGTCATTACCTACGCTGGTTTTTGGATTTGCCTTCACCAACAATTGGCAACATCCGTGAAGCTCATGCTGTACAGCCAGCGAGACAGAGCCGAATGCAGACCTTAAACGAAGTTTCCACATCGAGATTACAACGCAACAGCAGATGGAACCACAGCCAGAGTCAACCTGCCCAAGGCTCTAGGACGTCTTCACTCTGGAAGAACTTTCTCGGCATTTGCCGGAGAACTGCACGACCGGCCCTGTTAAGGGCCACTATCAGAACAATGTCTATATCCATAGCACTTTAACCGAGTTTGTAAAGTCGTACGGCATTTACTCGAAGCAGAGGCGTTTACAAAATCGGCGACCGCGCCAGGATATTGAGTATGTTACTGTTTTTTTGGTATAAATAAAATTGACTTTCTTTTTAATTTATTTGGCATAAAAATAGATCAACATTTGCGTTTACGTCTTCTTTATTCTGGTCGTGGTCTTCTGGGAATTCTGTTGGGTATACATGTTCCTTCTAAAGTCGTGGTCTTGTGGGAATTTTTTCGGGCATATGATTGTCTCTAAATACGTGGATTTCTGGTGAATTTTTTTTGGTATATGCTCTGTTCAACTTTCCTACAAACAAAACTGCACCGTACATACTTGACAGGCTCAATTGCGGAAAATTTCAATTTTTGGAAGCAGTGACTATTGTGCCTTGCGTTTTCGAAGGAATAATTCATCTGTTTTCTGCGCTCTGTGTCCAACTGCGGAGACCTTCAGCCCCCAGCTGTGGAAGCTGTTTTGTGGGTAAGCGTTTCGTTAAAGTATATTTAAACATTTCCTTATTGCTTATAAATTTATGCTTTAAGATCCCGTAAGATTGTTAGAATTTCAGGTCCAATTTTAGATATTGATGTTCCTGTTTGGGATGGAGATAATGACCTATTCTTTGTAATGCGTAGACTCCGCTTTCTCCCCGTTTCACAATTTTTGACAGTCATCAAAAACTGTCGAAAGGTTTTTTGTTAAACTGCCCAGATGCAGCGACGGTTTATCCCTAAGCTTTGAGCCATTAAGGCTTCCTAATCCCATTTTGGGCCTACAAAAAGAAGTGAATCTTGCTTGGGCCCACAGAAACTGAGAAGATAATAAAAAAATATTACGCAGTTAGACACACAAAACCTTATACCTCACATCAAAATTTTGGGGGGAATAACGGAAAAGTTGGTGTTTCATGAGAGCTAAGGTTGTTTTTAATAACAAACTTCCACAAACATTAAAAATATTTGCCAGACAGCTTCCCAACTCTCTCTATAGATGACTTATCTATGAGAGATGTGAGTTAGAATATAAGTTTGGAACCCAAAGTATCCGTCATCCTTTTTTTCACCCCATAGAGATGATAGGCTCTCCTCTTTAAGGAGGACAGTGGCAGGTATGGCTAAATTTGTGGCAGAAAGGATTGGCCATTACGAAAAAGTCGAGCTAAATCAACTGATTGTCAACCCAAATTATTCCTAAACTTAATTATAATGGTAGGCGGCAGTCGAGATCCTGCTATCCTTTAACAAATATGCCCCAAAGAACTGAATTATTTATAACCACCAGAAGTTTTTATTCATGCCAGATTCTGTCTTTGCCGTTGAAGAATTTCCGAATAAGTGTCAATTTCCACAGCCCGGAAGGCAGACCACAGGCGCAAGGGTGCATCAGGATCGGGGAAACGTTTGGCAAAGAGTAGAAGACCGTACTTTCTGCACATCAACGGCATCTACGGCGACACAGGGAAGAAACCAATTACAAACCATCCCTGTCGACTCTTTTCGTCCACGCCAAATTTTTTACATAGAGATCCAAACGGACAACGCCGGTCGCAATCACCAGCCTACATGTTTGCTGACCCGACCAAACAACCCAGCTTCTGCACCTTCTTGAATTCAAAACTGGCGAAGAGTTCATCGTAGACACAGGCCGCAACAGTCCGGATTCTCAGGGTGATTCAATGGCCGAGATGTCACCAAGGAGTGCTTCTCACCTGTAGCTACAGGCGAGCCCATAACAGCTGCCGGTACCGCACTGCAAGATAGTTCTACGACGCGAATTTTCTCACAACCATCATTTGCCAAGGTCTACATACTATAATAGGCCTTGATTTCATGCAAATTTCGGCTCATTGATCTTGCCAATCGAAAGATCATCGACCGCTCCACCGGACTTGAGCAAATTTTTGGACACTTGCCTCCGAGCGTTTGGAGATACTGGTCAGCCAAACCCAGTGCATACTTCAGCAGAGATATCAGCAGCTCTTCAAAAAATACAAGTCGCTTTTTGATCTTAACAATTCAGAGCTACGAGTTTCCAACACGATGCACCATATCGTCAGAGAAGGACAACCTGTTGCACTCAAGAAGCGACCACTGCAAGGCTGACGACGAGAGGAATTCTCCAGGCTTTGGAAGGGAATCATCAGACCATCGGAGAAAGTTCTGTGACGTCACCACGCAATTAGTCTCCAAAGCAAACGGATCGTACAGAGCCTTCCGGAGACTACCGTAAGCTAAATTCAGTGAGGCCTATCCTATTCCAAATATTAACACCTTACTTGAAAAACTCAACGGCAGCAATTCATTTCTCAGTGATTGACCTGGAATAAACTTCCATCACATCCCGGTATCAGAGGAGGATATCAGAAGAAAACTGCAGTCATCACTCCATTTACCCTTTCGAATATCTTTACATGCCTTTTGGACTTAAGTGTGCTACTCCAGATATTTCAAAGATTCATGGACAACATACTTCGCGACGTGACTCTGCTTGTGTATTTCCTATCTCGATGATGACGTGCTATTCGGTCAGATTTGAATCTCCAATCTCTCCACAAATATCATGACAACAACATCGAGCACTCACTCTAGATCTTTGGTCGTACAAGCGAATTAACGACGATTATTACTAGGTTTTAACTGAAACCTGGCAAATTCGGAGAGCAGATTTACCTCGCAGGAAATCTTCACACTGCTCTATTTTGCCTCACACGCGGTATGACCGACCACTAGAGCGCAATTTGTATAGCATTTTTCCTAGTGTTTACTTGGCATCATATCATTGTTGAAGCAACCAACAAGCATACTTAAGCCCAGCATTTATGGTACATTATTTTTTTGCTTAACCTGGTTCGAACACTGTCATGCATTTCTTATCTAGCCTTGCAGAGAGGAATTTTTTCCTTCTTTTCAGAGAGGAAAGTGTTGTAACGACACAAATTAATTGCCGACATATTGCGTAAATTAAATTCAATGTTATTTACGTTGCACCAATGAGAAAAAAGCGAAACTTGCCGTTAACCAATAGTGTGCAAGTAGACTATGGCATGGCTATTTAAGAACGCAAATTTACCATGCAGTTCAGTTGTCGCATTTGCCTTCTGCTTTGCGTTACGTGTGCGTGCTGTCGGCTGTCATTACCTACGCTGGTTATTGGATTTGTCTTCACCAACAATTGGCAACATCCGTGACTCATCTTGTTGCTGTACAACCAGCGAGACGAGCCAATTAATGCAGAACTTCAACGAAGTTTCCACATCGAGATTACAACGCAACAACAGAAGGAACCACAGCCAGAGTCAACCCAAGGCTCTAGGACATCTTCACACTGAAGGAACATTCTCGGCATTTGCCGGAGAACGCAAGACCGTCCCTGTCAAGGGCCGCCTATCAGAACAATAACTCTATATCCATAGCACTTTAAACGAGTTTGTCACGTCGTTCGGCATTTACCTGAAGCAGGGGCCTTTACAATATAAAGGTTTTCTAAAAAGAGTGAATTTTTTTTAAAATTACCACACGATAGTGAAGTACTCTTTCTCAACAATAATAATTAACATTGTGTTTCTAAATAGAGAAACTGGCAACCGATTAGAAATTGTGAATTAATCTGTTTCCTTATTATTTCGCAATCTGTCTAATCAGTTAATTTATATTATTTGAAAGTCAGAGATTTATTATTTAAATTTTATGTTACAACTAAATTATTTTTGTCTCTAATTTATTCTAGTTATTTTACTACAAAAATGGAATTCAATTGTTATATTTTATTCTCCTTAGACAGATTTGTAGCCCTAACGAGGAAACATTGTATTCGCCTCATAGCCAAAGGAATCAATCAAAGTGCAGAAAGCGTGCGCTGTAGTTCTTATCGATTCCATCGCCCAAGCAGGATTAACTTCGAAGATGGAAGTGTAGCCACCTGAGGAACACACACTACACACACATATATATATATATATATATATATATATATATATATATATATATATATATAACAGAACTGTAGAGGAATTCATTGTAGAAACACGAGTTGTTGCAATTAACTTGTTTACATTACAACAACTTAGAATTTTCCATTTTTTCCCCATATATTCTGAAGAATATTAAAAACTTGAGTAAAGTTAATAACACTGTTATTTAGTTTAAAAATATTTATTCCATCTGCAATTCGTACACTTAAAAACAGTTAATCCGGTGATCTTTTTTTTCTTGAGATGATTAGCATTAATTCACTTTCGTCAGTTCCTGTGTGCTATCGCCCGAGTTGTCGGCGTACAATTCTGCATAGCTATGTACCTTGTTTGCCACAAACATGAATTAGCATTCAAAACAAAAACAAAAGTTTCGAACGATTAAATCAGCTCTTTTAATTATTTTTGCAAAATATAATTCATAATAATTTGAAAAGACATTTATTATTTTTAGGATAACTTTTTTCTGACATATATGTTCTGAAGGGTTTTTGCGCATTGCGAGCTTCATATATTGACTCACTGCGAGTTGCGTTCGAGGGTTGTTGCTATGCCCTATCAGTTTGGCCAATAACTGAATGATTTCTATTTAGATGTACGCGTTGATCTGACCTTCGGTTTGGATGGGTGCGACTTCGCTCCTTTCTTCCGAAGGCTTTAAGATAGTTCATTCTGACTACCGGAAATGAGGTATGATCTAACCTTCGTTGACTGGCTGCGTTTCAGAGCCTCCTTTTCGGCTCAACACAATACTCACTTTAGCCTATTTAAGCAAATGTGGTAACCTCGTTCCGAAAGTTTTCTATTTATATTTTAGTCATTTTTTTACTCACCACTGGATTTAAACAAAGAATTTGTCTCAGTAAATAATACTCAATATATGCATATGCATAGAGCACATAAAAACCCTCACACAACAACTAAATCTATCTATCTATATATATATATATATATATATATATATTTATATACATATGCATATATATGTATATATAAATATATACTGCAATTGACCGACCCAACTTTAACTCAGAATCATTGTAGCTATCTCAAATTCCCGGCATACATAAAAACATCTCGTGTACATAATTTTTTAGATGAGATGGAGTGTGTCGAACATGTTTGTTATAACTGTTCTTTTACGATGTCACGATAATTAAAGAAAAAATTGAAAACTGATAAAAACGATAAGCATGAATTTCAAATACTCTTTTTAAGCGGGAAACTATTATATATGCAAATGCGTATGAGGTATTGCGCATCTAATAACAAATTAGTTCAAATTTGACCAAAAATTATGGCTTGTGATCGTAAAGTTTTCTCACGAAATATAAATTTGATTTGCTTAAAAATTTGTGTAACTCATTTCCTAAGGAATCGAAATTTTACTTTAGTTACAGCGAGCATAACGGTAGTTTAACGCATTTTAATGTTAAATTCATTTGAAGCCAATCTAGTTTCACTGAGTTACGTGAACATAGCTTTTATGGAGATATACACACGAACACCTTTCTAACGTCTTTTCAGTCTGAAGTATAAATGATTGGGCCAAGGAAATATCGCACTTGAATCTTAATACAAACTGAAAAAGTCGGCAAAAAATGGTCGTCACAATGCCTTCAAGGAGCAAGACAATTGGAGTTCAGATTATGTTAGGCACAATGCAGAACAAGCGAATGCAAACTATCCCGTTGCACAGTATTTTAATTCTTTTTGACATACCTATTAATTGTGGCACAATTTAAAACATATTTATAATAAATATTAGGGACAATATAACATGATTGCATTTCATGAGATCTTAGAATTCAGCGGGACTTAATAATGAAAATCAGGAGATGCCGTAAGTTTGGGGCACAAAAAATATACCGTGTTTGCCTGTTGTTACTTTTGGTTATTATTTGCAAATATCGTCTTCAGCAAAAATGCTGTTGATATTTTGACATCTGACGCAAATAAATTAAGTGTCTGTTTAATATGCTACTACTTTTGGAAAATATGTGCACACCTATTTTGCATATATGGTACCGTTGAAGAATATCAAGTTTGATAATCAGGAATAAAAGAAATGCCAACGACGGTATGAAACAATATAATCCGGATGATACATGCATCTTGAACTTCAAGTTAAGTTTGCATACATGAGATAAATTCCAATTCCAATGCATCTCACCAGTCGCAGAGCGTAGAAAACAACAGTTAGTTTATTACTTTTGCCTTGATTGACGTCACTTATCACTTTATCCTAGTATCCAAGATATCAACACGGATAGCCTCTATTGGCTTGATTTTAGTTAGACTTAATGAAAAATTACTGAAAAGAAAAAATTTTGCCGGTGAAGGTAACATGACAATTTTAAAATATTTTCTTACCTCTATTTAGACAACGGTAAACACACACGCAGATTCCAACAATAATGAGAATTATGCCAATAACTATCGGTATTGCAATATAGTCCCACGGCGAATGAGTTTTTATCCTTATCCTGTTGAAGCAAGAATGGAATAAATAAATAAATAAATAAATTACTTAAATAAATAAAATAATAGAGGCGAAGTTAATTGTATATTATCTATCATATTTATTATTATAAAGATCCTGAGTTTAATATAAATAATAAATATTTATTGCAATATTTGATTATATATTTTTTCGGTATAATACAAAATTAAAATAAGTTTGTAAATGCAGTACATTTTTTGTTAAAGTATTTATTTTGTACTGTTAACCACCGACCATATAATGAGAAAAATATCTAAAAACAGGTAAAATGCAACCAAACGACGTATGCATTCGTTAAATGGAATACCAGACTATAAATCAGGTCAAAATTTATAAAATATCTAAGAAACACAGATATGAGAAGCCTTAATTTCAAAAAACCAAAGAAAAGATATAAGTACATCTTGAGCTCCATTAAACTAAAATAATAACGCGCCAGAACGCGAGACTGCAGGAAGCAATATGTGTACAAGTAAAACTGATTTATGGGATCGCGAGGCAATGAATTGAAGCGAGAATCAAATTTATCAAACAAAGTAGTACCGATGCGCAGACTTAAAAGTTCGTTTGTCAGCAGCGATCAAAACAACCGAAACAACATTTAACAAGGAACATTGACGAAATAATGCAAGACAGACAACTTCACAGGCAGAGATTTCTTAAATGTAGCAGAATAAACTAAAAAGTTACTGTGGCGAAAATTACGATCTCCCTGCAAGCAGTCATCCTGTACACAGGCATCGTAATGAAAAAGACAGCGTCGATTCCCAGTGACAAAAATTGTAGTCTAATTATTGCTCTTGACAACCAGGAGATCATTTCTGACTGTAGGCTAATGTTCACATTCGTTTTGTATTTACTGGCAGCTCATCGGTAGGAGCCGAGACGATGCACTTTACCGGCTATTAATTTTGGTGATGAATGTGGGATAATGGGACGGTACAATCTGTGAGACGAATGTGTAAACCTGCAGTAGTGAAACTAACATAATATAAAGTCTACGACAATGCGACTTCAACGCTAACTTACACTAAACAATATATTAATGAGTCTGTAAAGGATACTAACACTATGGCGATTGTGTTAGTAACCGATACCAACATTATTGTACCGTAAAAGTACATGGTACTAATGCTGTGATTCCCGTGTCAGTACATGGTACCAACATGATGGATATCAATGTATGCTATAGTTAGAATAAAATAGAATAGAATATCTTTATTTGGATTCAAACCACACATGTTCCATCAAATAATAAAATTAGAAACTGTACAATATAAAAAGATATCACATCACATAAATATGTGCGATTAGTTGTACTGTACAATTTATCAGCATCAGAAAGTTCAGCTGTAAACAGTGATAGATTCTTCATCAAAATCAGGACAATTGAAGTTATAATTCGAGTATAACATTTTGTAAGAAAAAAAGGGAACCATGACTAATAATTGATTGTATGCGGATAACAAGATGATATAATGCATAACATTTCAGTTTTAATAATACAAAATTTGAAGATAGAATCTCGAGAAATTATGTTGCTGAAAAACAATTAATCCTGTCTTTTATTTAACCATGAGAATGTATTATCATAATCAAAATTAAAAATATCAGCAGGATTGAACACTTTTTCTAGTTCGGTAGATAAAAATTTAAAAGACATTTTAGATGGAGGCGTTTCTCTAAGCCCCTTTTTGGCAATTGATTGTTAGTTTTGTAAATTTTTAAAAGAGAGAATAGCTTATTATAATCAAGGTTGCGGTCTTGATATAAACACCTGACCCATTAATTACTTACATATGTCAGTATAAACTAAAAATTGTATAGTGTAGAAAAGGCAATACATCCAGTAAACCGGTTTCGTCCTTATTGGAAACTC